>CAXKVW010000764.1:0-166405 GCA_964058825.1 Carex arenaria
TAACAGCAATTATTTTTGCAACGCTTAAACATGACTCAACATTGCATGCTCTATCATTTTTCCTTCATAGGTGTTTTAATCATGACCTAGACATTGCATGCTCCAATATCATTCTCAGTCATAAAAGATTCCTTGAATTACATTTAAGAGGAGGAACCAAATATATATTTTGGGATCAAATGTTACTATCAATTTAATGATCATATTAAAAATATAAAATTTGCATGGATTATAATAGAAAAATCCACACACATCAATATACAGGAAAGAGATAAACAGGAGAACATTCTCACAGAAGAGGATGGCAGAATGCATTCTGATTAATGCGGCGGCTATTGGTGTACATAACTGGACTCTATTCCTATAGGAACAAACGGGGTAGAGGTACATTTCGGAGATTTATATTTGTGTGGACAGAATTGTTTAAAGCTTAAGTTTTTATATTTGTACATATTTAAGTGAGTGTAAATAGGTAAATAGACTTTAGAATTAAACAACTGTTACTAAAAGCCAGTTGGCTTAGTATCGGGATTGTAATTACTTTTTTTATAATAAAAAAGTTTCTTAGTGGTTTACCACTAACAATAAAAATATATATATATACAGGATCCAAATATAAATGTTTATAAGGAAATACCTGCATAACATCACTGCCCATGCACACACTCTTACACTTTCATGTATATGAAAGAAATATTTTGGGGGACCTGGTGTACCCAATAGTACCTGGTGTAACATCATAACATCATCCGCCTCAAATTCAGTGAATTTCTTATTCTCAAATTTACTCCTTTTACATTTATTACAAAAAAAAAAAATAGCATCTGGTGTACCCAATAGGCCAATAGTATGATTGATATGTTTTATTACAGTAGTTGTGTGCATTTCCTGTAAAAACTACTCCAGGGCCTGTGATTAGTAATTTTTTTTTTAAAAGCATGCTTTCGGCAACACTTTAATACAGTCGTATACATTTCATGTGCGGATATCTCGATTAAAATGAGATGAAAATGAAATTAAGTCTTTCATCTTTAGATATATTAAAAAAATATATATAGTCGGATCACAAATATGCAACTTTTCCATATTAAATAAAGATGTATAATTAGATGTTCAAATAAATAAATTATTTGGCAGAAAAATAAAAGCATGCAAACAGCCAATCAAAAAATTCACCTTCCACGACCTTCTTTTCTCATGTAATGCAGATTATTTAATGATATGTTCGATAACCACTTCGGATGTTGCATGTCTTTTTTATTTTTCTTTTACTTTTTGACCTTTTTATTTTTGAGAATATGTTTGTTGGATGGAATCATGAATTAGAAGGTACTGGTAGGATGTCAACGTGAAAACTTTTGCCTGTAGATTGATTTCTTAATTTTGTTTATATTATTTGTTGGATATTTTTGGCTTTAAAAA
Source organism: Carex arenaria (assembly GCA_964058825.1). Classification (NCBI taxonomy): domain Eukaryota; kingdom Viridiplantae; phylum Streptophyta; class Magnoliopsida; order Poales; family Cyperaceae; genus Carex; species Carex arenaria. Next base: position 1,423 of record CAXKVW010000764.1, read on the forward strand.
TTTTGGTTTCTAATTTGTTAAATATTATTTTTTGAAAAAAAAAATAGCAGAATTATTAGTTTCATTAGAAACTAAAGAGTATATATGATACCAGTACCGTAACTTGGTATCCATAAAGAATTTCAGGACCAATTAGAATATTTAAATTGAGAGGGCTAAAATATATAATTCATAATGTGTGTCATAGTTTGTGACCATTAAATTTTGAACATAAGTCTCTCTCAGCAATAAAATAAAGTGAGTTTGAAGTACAAACACGCAACTTTTATACAGAGCCAAATTTAAGTATAATGAACGAGGTTAATTAATTTTTTTTTTGTATTTATGTATAATTTTCTCTATAATTTAGAGTAAAATGTTATTATGTCATAAAATTGATTTATATGCGTTTGACTTTCTAAGTTTGAAAGTCCAACTCCACTTCTGACTTTCTAATCTTTGAAACATTTCTGAATCAGTGCCCACACATTTTCGTCTATCATTAACAGTAGCGGTTCTCTCACACGGTCCTCCAACACTAATTTTCAAATATTTCCCATACCAATTGTCACCACTTGAAAATTTTCTGTAAACCTTTTCTCATAATTCGGTAAATTTCAATACTCAATTATGTAAACCCGTTCAACAAACTATGCAAAAAAAGTAGTGAGTTTTTATTATAGCGTGGTTCCCAACAAATTCTCTAGTTTAACCGCTTTGACCAGGACCACTTGTAGTACTTTGACCAGAACCACTGAGACCACTTGTAGAAAGTCTCTAACAACTTTTCAAAACTAAAAAGTAAAAACTAACTTGGGACCAATTTTAACCCTGTAAATTGTATCTTTAACTCTTGTAAACCGTTTCTTTGAATCATATAAATATAACAAAAATTAAGTTTATAGAGTTATGTGATAAGATCTACATAATAAAAAAAATTGAAAAAATATATCTAGATGCAGAACTAAAAAAAAATTGAAAACTAAAATAAAATTTTGAAAAAAATAAAATTTGAATTTTTTTAACCGTTTATAGTATTCGACAAATCTGTCTACAGAGTTATGTGATAAGGTTTACAGAATTCAAAATAATTAAAAATAACATTTATATGCAAATTTGAAAAAAAATTTGGAATTCCTTCTTGAAAAAATGTGCCTGTATATGTTTACAGATTTTAAAGTGGTTCATGTAAGTTACTAGTTTGAAAAAAATTATTAGAAATCTTCTAGATGCGGTCCTAGTAGTTTTGGTTAAAAGTCTACAAGTGCTCCCGATCAAAGCAGTTAAAGATGTTAAATTGGAGATTAAACTAGAGGTTTATTGGGAACCAATGGTACAGTAATGAGAAGTTGTTATGTTTGCATAATGCGTTGAATTGGTTTACAGAATTAGTACTGAAATTTACAGAATCCCATGAAGAAGTTTACAAACATTTTTCAGTTAAATCCAAAAATAATCTGGGAATTGATGTTTGGAGGCTGTTAGCAGCTTCTTTTTTGGAATTATGTTTAAATCAATGTTGTAAAAAACGGTCGTTTAGACTGATTAATTGGCCGATTAGTCGTTGGTAGCGACCAAACTGTCACAGATTTTCTCGACTAATCGGCCGATTATTTTCGATTATGATCAATTATTATTGATTAATCGCTTGGTGATACTCTATCCGTCCGACGAACGCATACCGTTATTTACAGCACTGGTTCAAATTAGTGTATTGACTGTTACTATAAATATAACTCGTCAAATGACCAATTTCTCATGATTTTTTTTATTTTTTATTAAAAAAAAATCTCTTGATTTGATCATAAACAAAAATATAAATTTGCCTAGGGATCCATGTTAGTTGTCACGACTCCGCGTGTAAGCGTGTTTCTGAATTGTTCTTTATTTAGAATGTATCGAGTTCATAACGACTCCTACACGTAGTCATATACCTATTAATTATCATAAAATATAACTTTTGGCTACTAGAAGATTTTTCGTTTAGAATTTGAAAATTCAAATTTTCGAGAAAAAAATTGATTGTATTTTTTCCCCGGAAGATAGAGGGAACCGCAATAAAAATAAGTTTGATGGAAACAACACTAATAGTACAATTTCAGTAATTTTCATACAAATTTATAATGATCGTGAGATTTAATATCTTAAAATACTGGAACCGTACTATTAATGAGATCCCAAAAAATGCATTCAGTGAAATCGTATCATTAGCATGTATATATATATAAATATGTCGCACATCATCTCTATTCCATAAATCTGCGTTGTTTCAAAAAAAAAAATCATAAATCTACAATACAAGTCATCGATGAATCATAACCAATTTGCTCATTTGTTGTCAGACAAAAGCAACTTCTTACATGATACCAATTATGTCTTTTAGAAAAGGAAAAAAAAGGAATTCCATTGATTATGGATTTCAATTTCCTTTGGTCAACAGTACCTTAGCTCATCATTTCAGTATTGTCTATTTATATAATTACGAAGAAAATTACTTTCTGCTTGCAGTGTTCTGATTTTTATTTGCAAAATAGCATTTATATTAGAGAATTTATAGAGAATGTTTCCCCAGCAAGGACGAGAGAGGAGATAGGCAGGAGAGGGAACGGAGAGGGAGGATTGATTAATTTCCATTTTTTGAGATGAGAAATCAAACAAATTTTTGGAGGAGAGTTTGTTTTACTTTAATTGTGAACCGAAGAAAGAAAGAGAGAGAATATGTATTAATTCAGTCAATCAAAGAGAGAAGGTATTAGGAGAGTAAAATAGGTATTAAGAGAAAACAAATTCTCTCATCGCTAGATATTACAATTTTTGTGTGTAGAATAGCACTACCCTTAATTAAAGGGGGTGTCATGTCTCCAATTTATAAGGTCCTGTTCGGCCGTTCAACTATTCTCGTGAGAAAAAAAAATTCAGTTGAACTGAATTTTTTTTCCCACGTGAACAGTAATTTTTAGTTCAACTCCCATACCCCATGCCCATTCCCAATGACCCACCGAACATGCCCCTATTTTTTTTTATGTAGAATGCCAGATTTTGTTCTCGAAGTTTGGGTTATGCAGTTCAAGTGGTCTGCTTGCATAATAATTGCTGATGTAGATATGCAGTCACTAACAAAATATTAAAAATTATTTGTACAAGTGTAGAAATTTAATAATTAAAATAAAGTCAATTTTTATTTAGAGTTTACTAACTGTTTTTATTTTTATTTTTCTTAATTGTACCGATGTAAATGCTGTAATGCACAATAGAGGGTGAGATAAATTTGGACCTCCTGGTCCCCACCAAAAGATTGCATCTAGTGCCTCTTTTCATAAATCTTTTGTTTTGACCTAATGTACATTTTTCAAACCAATCAATTTTTATCACTTGAACTTTTAGTTGTAATTTTTTTTTTTTTTATTTTGGACCCTTGACAGCTCTTTCAACGACAATATCATATATTTATTGATTTTCTTAATTATAAAGCAATAATTGTTATCCAAATGCTCACAAAAGCAAGTTGTTTCTCAAATAATTTATTTGTCAAAATTCATTGAAAAAAAACTTAAATTGCGAATTTGTTCTTAAATCTAACTTGAAAAATTAGATCATTGATTTTTAATTTGCTTGATCAATAACCATCTTTAAAATTAAATCAAAAATTAAATCTGATATTATGGCTGTCAAACTGCCTCTAGTTTTGCCCTCTAAATTTTATTTATTAACATTGCATTTTGCCTAACTTTTCATGTCTTCTTATCTTTTAATGCGCGCCATGTATCATGCAACAATCGCCCCTTGAATTATAGGACCGATTTGTTTTTATTACCATCATTTAAAAAATTATACACAAAATTAATATTGGTACTCGAAATTTTTCAATTTTACCAAATATACAGCCATTAGTTGCGCTCCACACAGGATGGGGACAATGTCTCCCATTTGCACACCCTTTTAACGAGTGTAATTTATATTGACACTTCATCGATGCTTTTCTAATGAAACATCAATATATCTTTGTGGGGATTAATCATGGTATAAATCATCTGTTCGTCATCAATGTTTTTCGTAATAATACGCATTGTTTTCAAACTTTAAATAACTATAACTTTTGATAGAAAATTACAAATTCATTTCGGAAAACTCATAAAGAAACAAAACGCATAGAGTCCTACTGTCTTGGGCATAACCCAAGAAAGCCGACAAAATCAAAATTACAAAAAAAAAAAAAAAAAAGTTGTTTAGTGTCTCAAAACTTTGAAGTTTATGATCCACAATTCCTGATTTAATTTGACAAACAACGACATGCAATAAACAACGTGCAAAAAAAAATATATAGAATAAAACGACATACAACAAACAACGTGAATTGTTGAGTTAAAAAATTAGCAGCGACACAAACTATTAGCTGCGCTTCTCAATCGGGGATGCGGCTGTAAAAATAGAATTTTTCTAGAACTCATGTCAATTCTATGTATTATTTTTAAAAAGATGATTACAAAAGAAGTTCGGATTAAAGAGGGTGGAAGTTCAGTGCATTATCATAAAAAAAATATTATTTGTCACAATAACCAATCTTTAATTCAGTGGTAATAAACAACATCCTCGGTTTTAAATGTTCCGAATTCAAAATCCGGTTGAAACTTGAAAGTTCTTTATAAATATTTAAATTTAAACAAATAAAAATCTCCTTCCTTCTCTAAAAAATAATATTATTTACCACACAGGCACACAATATGTTTATATAATCCGTGTCTTAATTGCAAGTCAAGACAAATGATTAGAATGGTGATATGGACTTGACAAAGCTTTTTGTCATGACTAGATAAAGAAAGTTAGAATTTAGTGCAGACACCAAACGCAACCACAAACCAACCAAATCAGACATTTGATCTCACCAAATCTATTGTTTCATTCTTCTCATGATATTGAAACTATTTAAAATTATTTCTCAAGATGCTAGTATTTGAAAACGAGTTTTGAGGAGTTTAAGATGATAGTCCAAAGAATATTTTCTTACCTAACTTTGTTGGGCTTGTCTTCATGTATAATATTTTTTCTTTTGAAATGGGAACAAGAAAATATTATTTGGTCAACTTATAAGATCTACCGTATATTCAAGGAAGATTAGATTGTGAGAAATTAACGGCCATCAAACATTGGTACATTTCACATGGATAGATTATGCGTATATATCCAGAATCAAACAAAATAATTATTGTTCGGTTTTCAGATTCTGCTTAGTAATTGAAGTTTGATTAGACTTATGCAGCATAATAAATTCATTATTTTTTTTTTCCGAATTTCTAAGTTCGCCTCTGAGTCTCGTTCTTCGTTATGTTTACAAAAAATTAGGGGAAAATGATAATTGGAATTTTAACATTTAGAGAAAGATTAAGTAATTAAAAAAGTAAAAAAAATATAATTCGAATAGAAAACGTACGTTTAATGTAATTTATGAATATAATTAATTTTGTAATAAGATATAAAGTTTGGAAGAAATATACCAAAAAAACAAACTTGAAATACTTGACTTAGCTTTCTAAACCGGTACTAAACGTATACCAATGTGAATACATTTGCTTGCCTAGCTAACTACCTGAAGAAACCAACAAAGCCTTATAAAATAACCCACCACATTTTTCTCTATGTTCTTCTATCCACGTAATAAAGTTAGCTAGAATCCAAAAAAAAAAAAAACACCAACATAGATATTAATTTCTCTCGTTTTCCATTTCTTTTCATTTCCTCTAATAATATTTTTCATTGGATTTTAGAACACATCCTATTTAAGAGTTCAAGTCCCCTCAAAATCTTTATTGATATTTGGACAACATCAGATCGGTTCATTACGAGTCTAAAAAAAGTATTAGCTATATAAGTAGCCGCCTCTTAATAGGTCAGACGAATGAAAGGACGGTCCTATGAAGATCAGGTCAGATGTTGGGACGGAATCGTTCGATTTGCATTAAGATTTGTGCATACTTAATATACGCTGATGTTAAAAAAATTGCACGAATTTTAATGTTGATCAAATGTTTCTAACCCGACTTTGGGCTGAATTTGGTGTGATGCCCATCAGACCACCCTCGATTCATTAAACTATCAAATAAGTAGGGCCCACTGTTATATAGACAGAGATTCATTTTCCAACATCTTATTTCTCCAGACAGATTAATTTTATTCATTGACTTAAACTATCAAATTAAGTGTAAAATATAAAAAGTAAAATAGAGTAACTAATTTAATTCTCAATAACTTTATTCCATTATCAAACACAGCTTAAGTGTGCATCTCTCAACACCGTGTCACTTATTCTACAAAAATTAAATTTTAAAATTAGATGATTTCATTTATATATTCTTTACCCTTTCCTTTTATAAGCAAGTAGACCGTTTAGCCTTGGTTATGTCTTTAAATTTACTAGGAATGATGCCATTGTGTTATTTCATAAGAGAATGTCATCAGCAAACATATATCGAAGCAAAAAGTTAAGTTACGCGTAATGACATAAATGATACAATTATATATTTATCTAAAGCATGTAATAAGTTGCTTCAGACAACAAACCCTATGTGAACACACTTGTACAATATCTTTAAAATCATACTACTAATATCAAATTAACATAAATTAGCATACACACCATGTCAGCGCCGTACCAGCAAATGGTGACATAAGGTCAGACCCTCTGCGCTATCATAATATGATCATATCCAAACTAATCCCTCAACAAATGAAATTGAAAATTCAATAATCAATCATGACCGCTGGATGGTTGGTCGGATTGGGATCGGCGTCCACGGCATGTTTGGTGCAGATGCCGGAGGAGCTACACCACATGTCAATGTGGCAGAGTTATTGGAGACACGCTCGCAAGACGGGCACAAGATGAGAGTTGTAGGAGGAGCAATGTGCATGTAGACTTGTGGCGAAAGCAGTTTCAGGGCTCTGAGTTCCTGCACCTCTTTCTGCAATCGCCTGTTCTCTTCAGTCAAGTTCTCGCAACATCGCTTTAGGAAATCGCAATCCACTTCAGTTTGCTTCAATTTTGTCCTGCATCACATCATGTCATGATTAAGTGATCATGTGTAACATCTAAATTAAACTTCAATTTTTTGTTTTATAATTATGTACTTTATTCTCACCTAGCTCTTCTGTTCTGAAACCACACCTCCACTTGCCTAGGCTTAAGATTTAGCTGCTTTGCCAGTGCTGCCTTTTGTTTCTGTACACAACATTAATTAAATAAACAGGGGTCAATTTAAAACTTATTAATATTCATTTTTCAGGATCAGGATGAAAATTGTGTGCTGATTTAGGAATTATTAGCATTAACTAATAGATGGAAAACTTTATGCATATGCACCCAAAATAAAGCTGGGCTAATAATATCAGAATTGCTCTTAAGACACTTTTTGTTTATCAGTTTTATAATTTTTTGAAAGGGGCAGCTTTAAATTTGGCACAACTAAAGGTGCCACCTTTTATATCAGATTGGAGGCTTAACAAGGCAATAATCAACAAAAAGAAGTAAAGAATAAAAAGGAAGTTGATTCCATTGATCATTTCCTTTTTCAGAAACTTAAAACCAAGGAATTTAGAATTAAAATAATTAAATTACAAAAGAAGCATTTACAGGATTAAGTGTGCTGTGCTCCTTGAAGCTCTCTTCAAGCACAACTGCCTGATCCTTTGACAACCGGAGCTTCTTGCGGGACCCACCATCCTCCTCGTCGCTGATACCCCTCTCTGTTTTACGGGACCCACCATCCTTTGATAGTGTGCAGTTAGGCGAGCATGATGCTCCTGCTTCCTCATCGCTTTCGCAACTCTCTGTGGCAGCCTGTGCTGGAGCCGCCGGTGTGCGGTTCACATCTATGCCTCTCAGCTCTGGCAATCTGTTCTCTGAAAAAAGATATCAAAAAAGATGTTTTGGTGTTATACCTAGGTCTTTGAAAAACTTAATTTGTGTACAAAATTTTATATAATAAAATCATAAGATTTAAGGATGTTTTTTTTTTTGGTTTCATATACATAAATACATACCTGGAACAGAGAAGAGAGAATTCCAGAGGGACTGTGATTGTTTTGAAGAAGTGAGATTTTGCCAATTGTTTGTAGATGAGTTTAAGCTTAAGCTAAGACCCAAATCCTCTTTTTCCACCATTTCTTTCTTTTTGTTTTGTTCTCTGTTTATTTCCTTATACAAGCTTTTGGAACTTTTCTTCTTCTTCTCGGTTAATTCGCTCTCTGCACAAGTTGATGTAGGATAGAAAGGAGGATTTATGAGCTTTTAAGAGGCACAAGTGAGAGAAAGAAGAGAGAGATTCCTCTATACGCATCTCAGCACGTTTGTCAATCATGACCTGTGTCAGGGGGGAGACCAATTACCAAAATCGTGGCATACCAACCAACCTCCTTTTTGTTGGTATGAGTCATCGATCAACCGTGGTTTAAAGGCTTAAAATTGAATGATTTTGTACATGGGTTTGTTTGTTAAGTAAGCGGCTCAAATGTCAAGCTAGGCATGTGGTGTATTTAATTTACTTGGCTTAAATTTTAAGTTGTCCCACCTGACATGCTTCGTGCTTGATGGAAATTGATTTGTTGGGGTTGGGCCACCTTCACATGGTATTAATTTGAGTTAGGAATTTTATTTTAAAAAAAAAATTAGTTATTTTTCACTCCAAAAATCTTCAAATTTGAAAAATGTCATCAAAAAATTATAAATTTGAAAAATGTCACTCTAAACTTAGTTAATTCTTAAATTTGCTACAAATACACAATTTTTATACTTTTTTTATTAAAAATTAATTGAAAAATACAGTTTTGAGATACGTATTTCTATATTTTCCTATATACCCTTCAGACCCCTCATTATACGTATCTCAAAACTGTATTTTTCAGTTAATTTTTAATAAAAAAGTATAAAAATTGTGTATTTGTGACAAATTTAAGAATTAACTAAGTTTAGACGGGCATTTTTTAAATTTATAGTTTCGTGATGGCATTTTTCAGATTTAAAAGTTTTGGAGTGACAAATAACCAATTTTCCCATTTTATTTTTATCCACAACTTTTAGCATTACTTGGGCATACATGACCTAATTTTTTTTAACCTCGTTTATTAATTTTAAGTAATATTTATTTTTGGCTATTCATTGAACAGTTTAAAGAACTTATGGGTTTAGTGTTTTCGACATTTTATTGGCAGTGGAACGACTATTAAATTGCGTCATATATGATACATCAATCTATCAAAATATTTAAAAACATATCTGAAATCCTAATATTTGGTTTTGATAAATTTTTATGTTGATTGAAAAAAATATATCAAACAAGTTTGGTTGTCAATATGCTATTCCCCAACTATTTATAGCAACAAAAATGCAACTTATTTTAAAAAAACAATCTTATCAATTAAATTTAAAACGTTTGGAGTGACCAATCTAATTAATTCAAACATAAATAGCATTATAAGTCTTATATAATCCTTTTGCACATTTATAGTAATTGTTAAATTAACTAGACGAGGGATGGATTAGAGTGAAAAAAAAAAGACAAAAACAATATCTTTGATAATAGTCAGATATTTACTTTTCAAATATTTTTTTGTTTTGAAATCCACTTTTCCTGTAGACACCGTTACCAAATCGAGGACGGTCCCATGAATATCGAACTATTTATCGGACCAAATTCGGTTCGATACAAGGTCAGTATTGCCCGATCTAAGTTAACACTTGCATTGACAACTCTATATAGAGAGAGATTGGCTAATATCAAAACGTTTGTTTCTAATTATAGAACAAATATTTCGGTTTTTACATTTTCAAAGTTCAAACAGTCGATTCAAACCATTCAACATTCAATCTATAATAAAATGTGTTTAGCAACCAAATTTTATATTTTTTGAATTTTTTTTACTATTTATTATGTCAGTTTTAAAATTGTTGTTTTTAACGATCTCGAAAGTTTTCACTATTTATTAAAATCAGTTATTTTAAAGCTGACTTACTTAATAGTAAAAAATATATATAAAACGTGGTCTGCAAGCACATTTTAATATAGAGATAACATCTAACGGTTTGAATTGATTGTTTGAACTTTAAAAATAAAAAAAAACTAATTAGTTGCACTATGACTCCAGAACAAATGTTTTGATATTAGTCAACCAATACGTGTGTATGTATATATAGAAATTTTAGTGAAAATCAGTAATTTTTTTTTTTTTTGATAAAAGGCTATCAAAGCCTGTTTCATTACCGAAACAACCAAGTTCATAATTACAAAATCATCCACGTAATACCATTAAAACACCATCTGCAGATTTTATGTCAAGCAAATTGAATTACGAAACATAACATATAATATAGGGGAATATTCTAACTAGAATGACCCTATCCAAAACATCAGATCCAAAGTCTGTCTATCTCTAACTACACCATTGAAGCAGCACCACCGTCTCCATCGTCAGGGGGTTCTCTGTACAGCACCAACTGGAGGTTGTCAGCATTACATTCTTCATTTGGATCCCATACCTGTAAAGGAAATAGTTCCAAATCATCCGGCAGCCATTCAGATATCACCAGATCTCAGGTCCTCTTGCAAACAAGCCCTGTCCAATATGTAATAAGAGATATAATAAGTAACACTATAGTTTTAAAACTAGGAATCTCTTGCTGTTGAAAACAATTGGCATTTCTAATTTTCCAAATTGTACAACAAAAGGCACTAAACATCATCAAAAAGGCAATTTGTTTTGATTTAGAAAGTGTGAGGGCAAATTGAATAATATCAGAAATATTGTGCCAAGTCTGAAAATATAACCGACTTTGGCCAATCCAGAACCACAATTGTTGTGCTAGTTTACACCTAAGAAACAGATGATGAATTGATTCATGCTCACAGCAGAACTGACATTTGCAATCGGGAGAGGAGGGTGTCCGATGCCCATCGGACCAAAGTCTGTTCGATGGGCAGTTTGTACCGTCCAATCCACTTCAAGATCTATACGCACAGATACTAAAGCAAACAGCACGGATATTGAAGTAGATCGGACGGTACAAGACGCCCATCGAACAGACTTTGGTCCGATAGGCATCGGACAGCCCCCTCTCCCTTTGCAATCACCTTGCCATCTTTTTTTACTAAGATTAATTTTAGTCAATATTCTATTCCTAGCTACAAGTCACATAAAAATACGAATTTTGTGAGGAATAGAAAGATGCCACCATATCATTAATTGAGGAAAGCTAATTCCCCTGAAATTGATCACCTGTATAGTGATTTAACAGAGAAAAGACCCGAAGCCTCCCATTTCCAAGCAATTTTGTCCTGTAGGTGAGTAAAAGAGACAGTGCTAATAGTGTGCAGTATTGAAAATCAGTAATATATTATAAGCATGGGGGTTTGTGCGTCCTTGGCCCGTAACTTCGCTACACATCTTACCGCCTTACCGGTAAATAATCTGCCACATGAATTTCTGAAGCATAAACAATCATAATCTGCCACATGAACTTCAGAAGCATAAACAATTAAACACGCAATTGATCAAACTACAAGTGTGATGATAATAGAGTGGCCTAGGTGGGGCCAAAAAGGCATGGACAGCGCATAAGATCGGATATACGATTACAAGTTGCAACACATATCACCTTAATTTGTTCTAGTTGTAAGTTAAATAACTATTTTTAAATAGTTGGTTCTTAAATTTTCGTTTGTATCAAATTAGTTATTAATTTTTCAGGAAAAAAAAAACTAAGTTGGTACTTAGATTTTTATTTTCGTCAAATTAGTTTTTTAACTATGAGAATACAACTTAATCTGTTTCTGAACTTCTCTCAAAATAACCAAGTTGGTCCTTTGAGTAATTCTTAAAGGACCAATTTAGATTTTTTTTTTTCTTATAGGTTTAAGAACTAACTTACTCCAAATAAAAATTTTAAGACAATTTTTGTATTTATTAGTAGTGGAAGGATCAATTTAATTTTTCTCGAAAGTTCAAGAAATAATTTAATACAGATAAGTTTTGTAGGACTAGACTGATAGATTTTTAAAAAAAATTAAGGACCAAAATTTAATTTATTTCAAAAATTAATTAGGTTAACATTTTCACTCCAAAATTGTTCAACAATTCCTGTCTGATCAATAGCAGATAGATAATAATATAATGAAAGAAAACTTTAAAAATTAAAAATCCTGGGGATAAATAATGCTAACCCATAATCAATAGGGAAGTTTGCATGTAACAAGAGTAGGCAGTCGTCTGCCTCTGAATTTTTTTATAATAAAAAATTAGTGGAAAAACGGACCTCTGCCTACTCTTAAAATTAGATTTGCCTATCTCTGATCAGCTCAATTCAGAAACACAGAGGAGATCATGAAAGAGAGATTTTCACCTCTGCCTCTGTGTTATCAGCTGTTGTGCCTAGAGAAGGAAAACATGACATGGCGTGAGTAACACGTTGTGACCAAACTTTCACTTTTGCATCTATGATGTCGGTTGTCGTGCCTAGAGAAGAAAAAACATAATGTGACGTGACTAACACGTCGTGACTTGGTCACATACATGTCAAAGATTTATTTTTACGTGACATCACATGACTAAAATGATGGAGCACAATTACATCACGTGTGTGTTAGTTTGTAATAATCTAGAAGTCAATAATACGATAAATTATCATAAAGCTTTGTTCATGAATTGAGTGATTAATAAACTATCATTTTGTTCCTTGAGTATTATTGAATTTATGAATCATTTCGAGTTCATGACTTGAAATTGTAGAGCTTCGTAATATAGATGATAAATACTCTTAAGAGTCTCTAACCGAGGTAATTAGCAGGAACACTAATTTACCGTTACAAGGTTAGTATGTGGATTAAAAGATGGTTAAGTTTTACAGACCATTGACATGAGATGTCATTTTAATCACATAGATACATGTTCTAGAAACATGGTATTAGACAGACCCCGAATGAAACATTAAATGGAATTGTGTACGTGTCATTAATGTTTTCATTCAGTGTTAAGTTCTAAAGTATGAGGTATTCATCTTTCCTACTAAGAGATGTGTATGTGGGATTGTTACCTAACGCTGTCGGTAAAACGCAGTCATAACGGTAGCTTTTCGGTATACATAGCTTAGCTGAGGTAGTGATGGTTTACCAAAAGTACTATTGTCCCTCGTATCTCTATACGAGTTACGGTATCACTGGGCCCCTTGATAGAGTAAGATTATCTGCTAGCAATATAATTACAAGAGTAATTATATTTGATAATCTCCTCAAGATCAAGAAAAGATTAAGTTTGCAAGGATGACACACACCTATCTTGAAACTAATCTGATACTGTGAGACATAAGAATTAACACGAATAAAATAGTTTTACTGGATCGTGGTATTGTATAGTACAACATCATCTGTGTAATTGGATGGTCATAGTGTAGATGTCAGATGCCTCCTATGATTATAGAAGTTAAAATGGTTTTAATTCTATTTACCAACATAACACAGATCCTATTAGGTCACACCGTAAAGGAGACTTATCAGAGAATCTTATAATTAATTATAAATTGATTATAATTAATATTAAGATAGTTATAATTAATTATACATGATATAATTAAATTATAAATGTCATATAAGATGACAAGCTTAAACATATTCAATTTACAAGCGTGTATGACACGTTATGTAAAAGCTATCGCAACAACAGTCGCAAGAAGTTATAACTGATCAGATCGATTATAAAGTGGATTACAAATATTAATTATGAATTAATATTTTGGGCTCAAAGCCCATTTGAATTTTGGGCCTAAGTTAAAAATAGATTTTAATTAGAAAGCCCAAAAGTCAAAGCCCAAACTCCAAAGTCAAAGCCCAAACTAATCAATTGATTAATGGGCTCGATGGCATTTTGGTAAATACCATGTTGCCCTAGGGGCATATTGGTCATTTAGACCATTTCAAAAGTCTATAAATAGAGGTGGTAGGGGTAGAGAAAAATCCATTCCAAAAATCCAATCGAAGTCTGATCGATCTGAAAGTCAGTCTTTCAGAACTTTCAGTTTTTCTCTCCCAAATAGTGTTGGGCTAGAAGAGAAAGATATACGTAATCCACGTATAATCTTGCGAGTTGTGAATAGTGTTTTTACGGTTGTCGTGAATAGTGTTTTCGCGAAGTTTTGTGAATCTGATTTTGCGTGAGACGCAAGTCGGTTTTTACGATCTTCGTGAATAGTGTTTTCACGCCTCCCGTGAATAGTGCTTTTACGGTTGTCGTGAATAGTGTTTACGGGATTCGGAAATAATATATTTGCAAAAGTCGCGGTATTTTATTTTGTCCTTTTCTCGGTGAATACTGTTTTCACGCCTTCTGTGAATAGTGTTTACGGGATTCGAAAATAATATATTTGCGAAAGTCGCGGTATATTTATTTTGTCCTTTTCTCGGTGAATAGTGTTTTTGCGAAAATAGTGTTTTTGCGAAAATAATATATTTGTGAATAGTGTTTTTGCGAATCCCGCTGGTCAGTATTACTGGCAGTAGAAAGCCAGCGCTCTGGTGGTTCCTGGTGGACGACCGATAGAGGTATCAGATGTCTGATACTCCGAGGCAAGACGTTCCTCAGATTCGATCTTCTCGGTCTGCTGCAATCCAATTGGAATTTGGATCAAGGTATAAATATGTTATATTAATCTATTTAATTTGTAAGTAGATTAAAGTTTTAGAAATCAATTATGGAGTAGATATGTAAAATGATTAAATTGGGTTTTGATGTCAAGGAATACTGAAGGTAGATCGCCTTGGAAAGTATTCTGACATACCTCGTTTAATCCTTGGCTTAAGTTAGAAGTAAAATTTTTGTTTTACGTTCTTTCCGCAGCTTAAGCTAATCAATGGTTTTGGACCGTCCATAACCCTACAGTGTGGTCACACTGTGATAACTAAGGCTGCCAAAAAAAATCGTAGTTCATAATTCGATTGACTTTGATTCAAAAAAAAATCGCAATTAACTCGTTCGATTGAAGTTCGTTCTGAAAAAAAATCAAACCAGATCGGTTGAAACCAGTTCGGTTAGAATCTTATTCAAACTCAAACTGGATATAATTCGTTTGAAATTGATTCGCAAACTACTTAGGTTCGAATCTCAAATAATGCAACTAATGGCTTCAACCATCAATCTTTAATAACGCAGGAACCAAACTTATATCAGAGCTGAAAATTATTAATATAATGGTAACTTATAATAGGAAAATGCTTTAGCAGTGTAACAAATTAACAATGGAATAAGTTATATTTGGCTAGGTCCATACTGTGATTTTAATCAATCCAGCAATGTAAAAGATACAGGAATTTTGGGTTGGCCCATAATCTATCGGTGTGAATTCGTTAAAGATAAAAGGTAAAAGAAAACTGCTTGAATTTTGTTCCGCGTGAAGAAAACTAATGTATATACTACCAATATAACTAGGAGTGCCTTAAAAATTTGTAGTTCGTGATTCGATTGACTTCAAATCAAAAAAATTCTTAGTTCGCAATTATCTCGTTCGATTGAAGTTAATTCTGAAACAAATCAAACCAGTTAGGTTTGAATCTTATTCAAACTCAAACTCAAATTGGGGTAAGTTTGATGGTTTGATTCGTTTGCAGCCCTAGTGGCAACACATGATACTATTATTCGAGTGACGTGACTGATCACGTTTGATTAATATTTTCAAGTTTAAGTTAGTTCAAAGAAAATAATAACAAAATGTTAAAAAAAAAAAAGAAACCGATACAAAATAAATTATAATTAAGATGTGATTTTGAGAAAAATTGATCAGTAATGTGTCACGTGATATGAAGTGACTTGACGTGACTAAGATGGTGGAAGACAGTGTCATCATGTGATCAACACACGTGACGTGGTTGGCAACAGCGTGACTAAGTTTCTTCTCCAACCATGCCTTTGCTCATTGGTACCGCCTTCAAACTTGACTATTTTTTTAATGTGATTTATAATTAAGAAAGTGTACTAATTTTTTGTAAAATATTACTTAGTTGATGTACCAATTTGTCAACTAGAATTGATACAATATTTTTATTTTTTTTATAAATTGGTGCATGTTTTAATTTTTTTTAACTGCTCGTTGCTCTCTGTTATTTCGCTTGAATTTGTATAAGTACCAATTTGTCAATTAAATTAATCAATCTATGTGAAATCTCCTAAATTATAACATGTATCCAAATTTTCTTTTACAACCATATATGCTCTCTTTTTAGTTGTATCATCGAAATTTTTACCTACTCTGACCGAAATTCTGACTTCGCACCTGCCCATAATAGTGCATAGGGGTGTTCAACCTGTCGGTTCGGTCTAAACCGAACTAAAATAATCAAACCAAACTTTTTTTCGGTTTTTGAAAACACAACCGAACCAACCGAACTAAAATAGCAAACCGAATTAAAACCGAACCAATTAAACCAATTTAAACTTCAGTTTGTTCGGTTGAACCAAATAGAGGAATAAATAAATGGTTTGGTTGAACCGAAAATAAATTGTCTCAAACTATTAATAAATGATTTGTTCAGTTGAACCGAATAGAGAAATTCAATCTCAAAAAATCAAAACATGTAGATTCAAAACCGAAAATGAACCAAAATAATACATAAAGTCTCAAACTATTAATAAAATCGGTCGGTTCGGCTTATTCGGTTTTGAGAATTCAAAACCAAACCGAACCATTTAAACCGAAAAACCGAACCATTTAAACCAAAATTTTCCGGTTCGGTTTAAAACCAAATAAATCAAACCATCTGAACACCCCTAATAGTGCATAATATTGTCAATCATTCCATTGGAGAAAACCCGGAGTGGCGATGTATGATTGTGTTCGCCTCCTTCCAATGCATCGTTCATTTATTTTTGCCCCGGTAATTGGCCACTCTGATCTCTTTACGCTTTGAGCAGCAGATATGATGACAACATCATTAACAACCCCTCCATCTCTCTTTTATTTTTATTTAGTTGTCAGGCGGAGCAACAAAATAAGTAAAGTTAGCACGCTTTAGTTTTTACTTTTTAGTAGAATAGTTACTGTCTTAGCCATTCGAGATAGTTACTGATCTGATTTATTATCCAACAGTATTCAAATGTTTTTATTTTGTTTTTGTAATTCTATCATTTCTCTATTTTTAAAACTAAGAAAACGTGAAATTTAAAATTTAAATGTCAAAATAAAACCGTCAGATTTAATATATATTATTTTTTCTATGCACACATAAAAGATCAGGGTATTTTGATTTGTTTTTTGTTAGTGTCAAGAACTTGCAAAAATGCACCAATATGGATACATTCTGGATGTTGATTTTTCAACCTATAGATTCGTATAAAATCAAATTGAAAAAGTGATAACTTTTTATGTACATGTATAAAAATATAGATCACATCTAGCGGCTTTATTTTGACATATAAATTTAAAATTTGTATTATTAAATAAAATAAAAGATGGAAGCGTGATGAATGCCAAAAAGAGGTATTTGAACACTTCTCTTTTTATTATAATATAGAAAAATAATGAGATTATCGGTTGTTTAAAACAGCTACTAATCCATTAAAATACAGAACATGATTCCAAATAGTTAGCTAAAACCAGTTCTATTTTTCACACTTCCAAACTTTTTCATAGAATGAGATGAAATATCTTATTTTTGACAAGTGAAATAAAATTAAGGAGAAATAAATATTAAATCACTTTAAATTACTTTAGAGCATTGATATTTAAATTATTCTTATATATTAGGTCAGCAAGTGAATTAGTTTTGCTAGGCCTATGAAAATGTAACAACTTTACTCCATATTAAAGCATTTTAATAAATCACTTTCATTTATCAAACTGCCTAAACGTACTTTAGGTGCTCCATCCTATCATACGCTGGCTTTAAATGTCTCTGTGAGCACTAAAAATGTTTAGCAAAATTGGTTCGTTTTTATTAGTTAAATTGGCACATTTCTCTGCTTAAAATTGTAATATTTTGATCCATTCGATTTGGATCAGGTCATGCTGTAAAAGGAGTTGTTAAAATCATCATGGGAGATATATTACAAGCATCTTAGTGTAGTGATGTACTTAAAAAATAATCATTTTATAAGTTAGGATTTTATTGTTGTTGATGGATATACATACTAGTGAGATTTTACCGAATTAGTTGGGGAATTCTAGAAAAAACAATGGCGTAAGTGGTGACGCTTGTCGGAAAATTAGTGGAAGAAAAGTAAAGTAAAAAAAGGCAACTGTCCGTTGAGACAATTGATATAATTTTTTAAAATCATATATTCAGATCACATGCCTTTAGGGTAAGATTTTCATGCCTCCAGTGCGGCTGACACGTGGGTTCAAACAGATTTAAATATTTAAATATTAGTTTTAGTTTTACTGCGGGTCCACATGTCAGTGACTCAGGGACAGGAAAATCCTGCCCCCTGGGGGGCAGAGTATTCGGTTCCATTCTATGAAACCATTCGGAACTTTCCTCGGTAACTTCTCGGGAAAATACCAGCGTCATAGACTCATACTGACCAGTGATGTAAATAACGGTATTTGTTCATCGGACAGACAGAGTACTGCTAAGCGATTTATCGGTATGCAGTTGATTAATTGAAATTATACCGATAATTAATCTTTTTTATTAAAATTATGTGTATATATTCATAATTTATTAAAAATAATTTATTTAATTCATCAAACTTATTAAATAAACTTAATTTAACTTGATTATATTATTATAACATGACACTATGCTTGTTTCTTCTAAATAACAACACATAAGCACTTTGTATGGGTAAGTAACATATTTATTTAATGAAAAAATAAATTAAAAATTAAGTTTTTTCAAATACTAATAACATATTATTTGAAAGAAATGAAATATTCTAACATAAAATCACTAAATTAAGTTTATGATAACAACTTAGTTTCACATATGAATATGTCATACTAATTGAAAAAATTACATTAGTAAGTAAGAAAAATATATCGTATATAAATAATAGAAGAATTAATAAATTTAAAAATAAGAAAAAATAAATATGAAAAATATTGGATGTATATTCAAGTACAAATGAAACTATAATACATAATTTGTAAAACTTATTATCATACACTATCACAGAAGAAAAAAAAACAATGTGAAAATAAATATTCACTTGAATAAAGGAAATAAATGAGAATAAACGGAAATAAACGGACAATTAAACGGAAAAACGGCCAATTAATCATTTTCATCTGTAAAACAGGCATCCGTTAAGTGTATTCGTAATGGTTTGACCGTCGTTAATTATTAAGCGGCAGTTTAATCGGCCATGAAATCCGTTTTTTACAACACGTACTGAATACAGAAATAAATAGAATAAGTTGACAAGTATCATTAAAAATTGAAATGGGTGTATAAATTGACAAGATTTTCGGTAGAGAAGTTAAAAAAAAAACACGGTCTCTGTGTGTGTATAGAGAGTGGGTCATGCCAGTATATACAGTATATATTTAAGTTTATTAAGATGTTTTTTTCTAAAGAAGTTTATTAAGATGTTGATGAGTTAACACTAAAATTTATTTTACTAAACCTGTCTCAAATGATAATTTTTAATTATTGAAATTGATATGCTACATAAGTGGTACACTTAAGTTTCAAATTTGTAAATTATTAAATTTATTTAGTATCAAATCAATCGGTTGAAAAATAAAAAAAATATAATTATTTTGCTACATTCATTTTTCATAATTTTATAACTTGACTTTATACGAAATAAAATTAACAAATTTTGTATATAAACACATTACTCATTATGTAGATAGGTTTGATTTGTTGTTTAAAGTCGATCTAATATTAGACCTAAACTCACCACTCTCTCTCTATATAAACCCACATACACATATTAGCTTCATTTTCATTTTCTTTCTCAATATGTGTTTTTGGGGGTGTGTCAATTGACAATTCTTTATTATGACAGTACTTAAGCTTCAATTCATTATTACAAACATGATGTATATTTGTTATGTTGCATGGATACAGATACATGATGTAGATTTCAAAATTCCTCTGCACATGATGTAGATTTTGAGATGTAATATATTTTTTAATATTAATAAAATTTTCGGGTATTTGTTTTTATTTTTTTAATATGAATACAAATTGAAAATTAGATGATACAGATAGATCATATCATATATTTATTAATAAAATATAAATATTATTTAAAAAGTAACTAAATTTCATAATATTTATGTAATTATAAGGATGAATAACATTTTTTTTATGATATATATTAAACTATATAGTACATATCTACTATTTGGATACATATCATTAAAATTTAAAATTATATATGTATTTGTATCAGCATGGATATTCATATATCAGATATCCATATCTAATTTTTTAACACGGATCGAATATTGATCGGATATTAACCGCTGGTTTTAAACCCTAATTGAAAGGCCAGTGATAATCGCAGCCAGTAAAAATAAACAAACCTAGTGAATAATAAAGGCCATTGATTGATCAATCTAGTAGGGTAGGAAAGGAATTAGAGACAACAACTACAGAGAAACCGGAATTGTTTTGACATGGGACCATAGAACCATAAATTAACTGGAGATTTCATATAAGAAAAATAAATTAACTCAAAGTAATTAATGTGAGAGGACCACTTTATTTAATATATTTCTTGTTCGAGCCATTAACTCATCAATCAGTTTACAGTTTAAAAAAAATATATTGCACCTCACTATGCACTCTTTATCTGTATTTAAGAAGTATTATATTTAACATACAAGTTGTTCATATATGAATCCACAAGTATTTATATATAATTAATATACAAAATGTTTATTACTTTTATATTTGTTTGCTATAGAAAAGGTACAAGTTAAGTATTTTGTCAATCAAGTACAAGTACAATTTTTAAAGATATTATTCCTTGTAATTTAAGATATGAACAATTTAATTATCAAGTACATATACAGTACTTCTTTAAGAAATATTAATATATTTAAGATGTAAATAAGAAGTGCAAATATAGAATACAATTATTATCACCCTCTTATTATAATTAAAAACTTTAATCACCGGCCAGGGGAAAATTTAGCTTAAAAGTTAAATCATTTATATATATAATTAAAAGCTTTAATCACCGGTACGCAGTGATAACAGATCAGTCACCTAAACAATTAAAAACCATTTTTCTTTTCTTTTTGGAAGAGTTCAAATCTAGAAATCTTCTTTTCAACTGAGCAAGCCGAGACGAAACTCAAGCTGACAGGAGCTATATATTACCCTTTTTGTAATTTTAAAAATTATAATTTTTTAAAACGCTGTCAAATTAGCAATTGTTTCTATTAATATTTTAAAATATTTTCATTCTGTAATTTTAATATCTCATGTGACAAATATAATTAGTTCTTAAATTAACAAAGAAAATACTTTTATAATTGTAGAAATAAAAATACTCAAATTATTTATAAAAAATATATCTATAGAACAAATTTTACATTTTTTTATTTTTTTTACAATTTTTTTTATATAGTTAGAAAATCACTTAATGTAAAAAATTTAGACCACCTAAAGTAAAAAATAAATCTAAAAAAATATAAATTTTAGTATGTAAATACATTTTCATATAGAGATCATTTAACGGTTCAAATTAACTATTTTAACTTTAAAATTGAAGATATTAATACTTTATGCGACGGTCTATAATACCAACCAATTTGCACCATGCATAGTGCCTTACCTCACTCTAATTATAAAAAATATTACAATCATAAAATAAATTATTATTTATTTAATAAAGAGGAGGGTTCCATTACCTCATGTCTTTTATACCTCATCACACCTCATGTTTTATATCTTCGTTTTCAAAATTCAAACTGCCGATTCAAATTGCTTAACATAATATCCATACTAAAATATGTTTGGGGATGAAATTTTATAATTTTTAGAAATTTCTTACTATTTTTAATATAGGTACAAAATTACTATTTTTGAACCGTTCAAAAACATTGATTTTCTACATATCTTACATATCTTAAAAAAATAGTAAAATATGTATAAAAATTATAAAATTTGGTTGTCAAACATTTTTTTTCGTATGGATATCATATTGAATAGTTTAGATTGACAGCTTGAATTTTAAAATTAAAATATAAAATATGAGACATGATAAGATATAAAAAATGAAAAAAGATAACATGTTCCCCGGGGAGGGCAGGATTTTCCTACCCCCAGTGAGGCTGCCATGTGGGTCTAAACGGGTTGATAAATTTAAATACTAGTTTTTAATTTTGGTGTGAACCCACGTGTCAGTGACTCAGAAGTAGAAAAATTATGCTTCTCAGAAGACAGAGAATTCGGTCCCATAAAAAATATGAGATATTAAAAATCTCTTCTTTAATAAAATTACTATATTAGTACGTGCTCTTCGGTAAATTGGAGACGGACGTCTCTACAAATTCAAGTGACACCCGGCCCACTGAAAGCGCGAAATTATAAAAAGATAAAATGAAAAACGAAAAAATAACTATACGAAAACAGGGGGGGGGGCCCACAGGAGCAGTCGTGGGCGTTGCGCTGCCCGGACCATGCCCGACAGACCAACTGCCCCGCAATCATTGGTCGCTCTGCCTCTGATCTCTGAATCGTTCTCCTTTTTCTTTTTTGATAAAACATCGGTCTCTTTTTTCTCCTCATTAAATAAATGGGCCTAGGATTCTAGGACTCTGCGTTAATGGGTCCGTGGCGCTAATTATTGCTCTCATTGACTCCTGATCGCTACTTTTCCCGTTCTTAGCGGACAGGATTCACCGTGGCATACCAGCAAAGATTCGTCTGTACAGCGGGTCATCTATTTCTTGCACGGAAACTGAGCCACGGATGGCAATTTCTCTTGTTGATTTTTTTTACAGTTAAACACATCAGAAAAAACTAAAATTCAAGGGAGAGGGGGGTGTCCGATGCCCATCGGACCAAATTCGGTTCGATGGGTGGTTTCTACCGTCCGATCCACTTCAAGATCTATGCACATCACTTTAATATCCGTGCACACAGATCTTGAAGTGGATCGGACAGTAGAAACTACCCATCGAACCGAGTTTGGTCTGATGGGCATCGGACACCCCTCTCCCAAAATTCAAAGGTAGTTTGTCTTTTTAAAATTTTAGAAACTTAATAAACATACATTTAGATCTAGTTTGCGCGTCTTCTAAGTAATGCGTGAGTCTAATATGTATACCATTCAGAAAGACATAGACATGCAGATTTGGTTTACGTGTCTAATTTTCTTTTATTTAAAAATAATAATTTTTTTGTCCGAATGTCTTTTTTTTGTTTTTTGTTTTTGTTAAAATCTGTTTGATACATTTTATCTTTGACTTGTTATTACACTTTTTGCAGAGAAACTAATGAAGACTTTGTATAGTCATACAAAAAATAAAAATTAATTTTTGATATAGTAGCAAAAATACAACACCATCTAAATAGGAGGTAGGAGGTCGTGAGTTTGAAACCCATATAAAAATTGTTTATGAATTTTAAATAGATTTTTATTTATAAATCTTAAATAGAAGTTGATAGATTAGATTTCTATCTTCCTTATTCAAATAAATAATCAGATGAGAAATAGTTATACAAAAAAAAATATAGACTATTGCTTTTTTGATACATATGTATATTTTTCGTCTTCAACAGTTATACAATACTTGGACAAATATTTTGGATTTTTTTTTTTCAAAAACCATCAACAGAAAGACAATTTAAGGGACCAACTTGATTGGTTCATTTCTAACAAAAACCGTAAGTACCAAATAAGCTATTCAGTATATCCCATTTACATTTAAACGATATCGAATAGCCTATTCGAAACCATCCAATTTTACTCTTTTCTTGACAAAAATTATAAAAAAAATTGTAAAACAGGGAGGTACAATAGGCTATTCGATATCTCTTGAAAGTAAATGAGAGCCTATTCGGTATTTATGTTTTTCGTGAAAAAAAAAAATCAATCAAGTTGGTTCGTAAATTTACTTTTTCTAATCATGGTTTTTAAAAAAATTCCATATTTCGTCCCCAAGAAAAATAAATCCGAATCGGAGACAAAAAAAAAAAAAAAAAATTGAAACAAGTATTTTCAATAAGACATCAAACATATCTAAAAGTTTCAATAGACATCACATAATGAAGAATTTAATTTCATACATTAATAAGGTATATTTAACACAGATAAAAATGACTATAAAAAGTATATAAATTGCAGTCATTCGATTAATTTTAAAAATAATTTATAGCTAATCAAAAAATTAAAATATTTAACAACTTGACATCTCTTAATTTTAAAATTTCTTCATAAAATATTCAATCAAACATTATCGAGTCTAGCTAGTATGACATTAGTGTTATTTCAGCTTATACAACACCAACTCCAAAATCTATTGAATCAACTTTATACGGTGAATCCAAACTATTCAAACCAATCTATTTCATAAGTTATGCGTTTACATGCAAAATTTATAATATTTCGAATTTATTTTGTATCGAGTCAATCGGTCAAATGTGGGAATTTTTTAGTTAATCTCAATGCATTCATTTTTCAATATTTTTTGCCGCGTGATTTTATACTAAAATGGCTCCAAAATATATAATTTTTGTATGTAAACGCATCACTCATTAAGTAAATTGGTTTGAACAATTTAGATTAATTATTTGAAATATATTTACTAAATTTAGTATGATTGGTTTGAACAATTTAGATTAATTATTTGAAATATATTTACTAAATTTAGTGTCATACTGTCGTATGACACTAATGTCATACTAACTAGACTCAACATTATCTGTAGAACATTCAATACTTCAATACAAAGTAAAAGCAACAAATATATTCTTACGTTACTGAAAAGAAACTATCGCATACTTTTGACGCGCAAAGAACAACTTATATTCGTTCAAAAAAATCGAAAGTATTCCTTTTTGAGTAACGTGAAACTTCGTAAGATTTGATGCACCGAATTTCTTTATTTTTGCCGCCATATTTCAAGTCTTCATAAGACTTGTAGCAGTTCAACTGCATTTTGCAATATTTAAAAGAAAAATAACACAACCTACGAAAAGTCACACTTGATGCACCATTTTTTTATATTTTAGAAATATAAAATTTTACAATAAATTATTTTAGAAAAAAAAATATTAAATAGTATCAAAATTATGAGGGCCATAGTTTGAAACTTCTGACCCCTGAACATTTTTTTCAAATAGAATCGAGAAAGAAAATTTTAATTATTACTTGGGTCGGATTTTTAAATTCCTATTATTTATTATGGAGATTTTAAATCCTTACTCATGGGCGAATATGACTTTAAAATCCCTATCCATAGACGGGTAGGAATTTTTAAAATCCCTGCCGCTTAAGTTTAAAATCCATACCTTCAAAAATTGGATTTATCCTTCAAGAGGCTGGATTTTTATATCCCTATCCTTGATTTTTTTTTTTAATAGAAAATGTGTATGGACTGAAATTTCTTATTCTGACCTCTTAAATTTTCAGAAAAGTTCAATTTGAAAATTTATATATCTCAAATAAAAAATTCGGACTAATGCCCGTCAAACTATTTATTTCCTTCGTAAGAAACACTGCATAGAAAAAGCAAGATAAAGGGCCGATATAAGGCTCTGTTTTGGGCCGTAAATTGGCATTGAAATACTGCATGGGCTCGCATCTGTAAATAATTCCTAGTTCATTTTTGGGGGAATTTCATGTATATCCCTCAAAATATTCAATATTACGTTTTGTCCCTCTAAAATCAATAATTACATATTGGTCCTTAAAAATTGTAAAACAATCTATCATATTTAACATTAACTTTCTATTTATTCAATATTTCGTTTCTCTCTCATTAAAATTAAAACATAAGATCTTATTAAGAAAGTAGATATTTGCAATAAAGCATGTTTTAAAAGAAAATTTTAACAACTATGGAGAATGTCATCCTCAAATGGTGTTCATAATTAGAAAATATGTTCCTTCTGTGTACTTTTAAAAAAAAATCACAGCATAGTTACATCGGGCATTCTTTTTATGATTTTCTTAGGAACATGCTATTCTAAGAGAATGAATTGAGCTTTTCATGGCTTAAAGAATTTTTTTCTTAAATTCTGATTTTGTCCTTACTCTCTCTTTCTAATATAATTAAGAAGGGAGCTAATAAAGGAGAAATATTATGGAAATGAATCGGTTCTAAATCTCTCATGGTCTGGTATGCTAAGTCGCACTTCGTCCTGTACGCAAAAATGAAAATGTTCAATTCCAAATCTCTCTTCGTCCAAATCAGAGAGAAACTCGTGATGAAATCCAATTTTATGATATTGATTCTATACCTTTCCTCTATCGGTGGCAGAAAATCAAATCCTATCAAGATCAAGAGAAAGTTAGTTGTCAATTGGATATTAATTGAGGCACCTGATTTGAGATCGAATTACAATCGTGAAGCAAAACAATATTCGGTTTTTTCATCCACTCTAAAAGATTTAGACTTCAAGCGAGAGTGATCAATAAAAAGAGGAAAGCTGTCAAACTTATTTTTGAATTCTACTCATATATGATTTTTTTTCCCTAATCTCTAAAATTGGTAAATAGGATAAGTCCAATTTAGCACATTTATCATGTACTAATTTTTCCAAAAAAAAATTATAGTATAAATGTATTATTATACGTATATGTATGGTTACCGAATGTCAATTTGTTATTTTTACGTATTTAAAAAAAATGGTTTTGAAAGTATATATTGCTAAGGTTGTTATTTGTCAATTAATTATATTGTCAAGAACAACGATTCCTAAAAAATATGTTCTAAAATGATTTAGTCTTAGGTGGCTCAACCATGCTATAAAACGTTTGTATCCAACATGAACCACCACTCTGAGTTATAAATTTAATTGATAATAATTGGCATGATTACATTTATATTAGTTCATCTCAGTTTATATATTACAGTTTAATTTTTTTTTATTAAAAATCTTAAAACAAAATGAATTCGATCGACTCGTTACATGATCAGTTGATCCAACATGGTTTGTAAGTACAACATGGTTAATGGTATTAATATCTTATTTTGTAAGTATCAATTTCTTATTTTGGAAGTATTTATATTTATAAAGGCTGACATTGGACGAGTGTGAGGACTGAAAAAAAGAAACCAAGTAATTAGTGGGGACCATAACACACCATGTCTTTAATGTACAGTGCGGGTACAGTGCATGTACTATAGCGCGGGGATGAAAATAATTATTCTTCTTTTTAATAAACTGTGTACGCTTAGACACCTCCAGACACAGATAATATTTTAGAAATCGTGTATATCTTGTTCAAATCTCCAAACACAGATTTCTCACAAAAATCGTGCAAGTCGGCTCATTGACTTTCGAAAAAGAAAAGAAAATTTAATGTTGTTTTTTTGGTATTTAAGTTGTGCAATTTCCTTTAATAATTGAAGGATCCAAGTTTCTTAAATGAAAATGTAATGTTACTTTAGGGAACTATAATACAGATATAGTGGCTTTTTTTTTTTTTTTTTGATAAAAGTGGTATCCCACTTGTTTCATTACGAAACCAAAATATTTGTCCATACATCAATCGCCTATCTACTAAAAAATATTATAATAGAAAGTTCATAGCACAGCATCAAAAGAACATATCACAAACACTACCCTAAAACTACATAACAGGTCCAACACTAAATCACATAGCTATAAAACTACAAAACTACATAACAGAGGAGGTTTAATCGAACAAGCTGAAATTTACTTCGGTTTGGTTTTAATCGGTTTATAAATTTAATTCGGTCAGTTCGGTTCTATTATTGAAAACCGAACAATTGATTTGCCTATTTTATTTCAGTTTGTACCGAACCAAACCGATGAACACCCCTATCTATGAACATCATATATTGTTTGCAAACTGCACAAATTATTACACACAGGAGGAGAGAATCAGGTTCAAGCAGCAGAAACGCCAAAAATTCAAAGAAAAAAGAAGAAGCGGAAATTACTAAAAGAACACAAATCCACTTTAACTACTCCTCCACAAGGTTAATTAATCTCCTATTATTTTTCCTTCATTCTGCCTCTCATGAGATTTCAATACGTAAGGTTGATTACTTCAACTAGGCTTACAAGATAAAGGTCATTGTGTCGAGTCTCGCAAGCCGGCTCTGCATGTCCGGTGAACTGAATTGCGGGCCCGACATGCTGGCATGTAGCTGTTGTAACTTGGAGATCAGTAGCACGAATCTCCGAATTGGAGCCAGAACTAGGGTTAATGGTATTAACCATAGACCTAATTCTAGTATCAT
Source organism: Carex arenaria (assembly GCA_964058825.1). NCBI lineage: Eukaryota > Viridiplantae > Streptophyta > Magnoliopsida > Poales > Cyperaceae > Carex > Carex arenaria. The sequence goes on from CAXKVW010000764.1 coordinate 29,768, forward strand.
GAACATTTTTTTGGTTTTGCTCTCTCTCTCTCTCTCTCAAAGAGGTATTGTTTGCTGTGTTGGGTGGGTACCTTTTGCTTTCAATTTCTAACAGCACAACATGGTTTCTTAAGATTTTAAAGAAGCTCGATCCTCCTGTCCTTTTCTTAAATAATCCAATTAAAGCTACCAAACAAATAAGTGCCAATCCAGAAATTGTAATGTTTCGCATCTCCAAATTTTAATCCCTCCAATCACAAACTTTATTACTTTGTGAATAATTAATACTCCATAAAGATAGTTAATTTCTAAGACTTCATAATAAGATTAAAAAAAAAGCTCCTCCTGTCCTTTTCTTAAATAGTCCAATTGAAGTTACCTAAAATTTAAGAGCTCATCGTAAAATCATAATGTTTTGTATCTCCAAATGTGGCTTCGTCCTCCACTCTTTCTATCACAAACTCTATTATTTTGTGACTTTCTGCTTCACAATAGTGGTTAGAATTTAAGAGTTTTTTAGATGGGCGGAGCCACTTTGGAACAGGTGTAGGTAATTGTCTATATCTAAATTTTAAAAATCAAGTTTATGTAGATAAAAATTAAGTCTAAATTCATATGTATGTATGCGCTTTTGCTTATTTCAGAATTTAATTTTTGCTTACCTCAAATTTCAACGTTGTGCAACCCAGTCTTCTTTTTGCACAATCTAATATTCAATTTTTATCTACACTGAATTTTTACCCACTCCTGAACCAATTCATGACTATATTCATCACATTAAACTCAATACATACTGTTTGATTTGCTTCTCTTTTCTTATATATATTAATCCAAAGGCTCATGTATTTTTCATTATCTTTTCTCATTTAAAAGTGTGTTTGTTGTGCTTAAAAGTGTAATTAAATTATTAAAATAGTACAACCCTTTTTTATTACTCTAAAATAAATTTCATGCAACTAATTGTGCTCTCCATAATATATAGTTTAATGTTTTAAAAATATTTCGTTATTAGTTCGTACGCATGCACACCTCGCTTCTAAGGATAGCAAAATATGTTCTAATGATATTAATATATATATATTTTAATATTGATTGGAGGTCAAACTACTCAATACATTTCAGGCTCTCCTCCTGTATTAATACATAAGATTTTTTTCACTTTGTGAATTTCAAATACATAATCTTTCATAAGATAGTCATATACCTTTATTACTAAATTAAAGACAAGTTCTTTAATAATATTAATATGTTACATGAAACATTAGTTTGACTGTAACCGTGTAAGTCCAGGATAGTTTATGCAGGGTTAACTTATTTTTCATGTTCAATTTAAGGGAGATACTTAATTAACAACCTTCTTCTGATACTTATATTTTTCATTTTTTTTTATCTTTTATTGATTGGTTCTGACTTCTGAGGTTGGGTAAAGACTAAAGCTACAATAATATTATATCCTATCCAACGTGGGGTCTCTTTCCCTGGAAAAGTATGGGGTCTCTTTATCCTTCTACTTTGAATCAATGAGTTCTATCAAATTTTATTGCAGAGTAAGAGATGAGTAAATCTGTTATTTGACTTATTTCACATTTAAGTTGTTATACAAATTAAGAAATAAAATAAAAGTAAGATGAAATTAGTTAAACTATTTTTTCGGACGAATTAACTTATTTTATATTTATTCTGTCGGTAAGATCTATTGTCATAGTATAGATGGATGTTCATTTTCACTAATATTTTTATTTCTTCAGACGGATTAATTTATTCAACACTTGTTTAGGTGTAAAATTGAAGTAAGATGGAGTAAGTAATTTAATTGTCTAATTTAGACTTGTCGAATAAGAAACGTGCAGGTTAGAATTTTTATTTTATTTCGTTCTGGCGATAAAAATGCTATGACAAAAAATATAGCAAAAAATCAAACTAAAAATATGCCTGATTTACTAAAAAAAAGTTTATTGAACTGTAAGCTATTCAGCGTAGACATTTGAAATCAGAAAGTTTGAAAAGAGAGAACCGTTAAGCTTATTTTTAAAAACCATTATATTAATTAGTTCAACTAGGTTCTCAAACTAAGATGTTCTCTAGCTGACTGATTTATTTTTGTTTTCAAAACTTCACGTGCATAATCGGAACTCGAAACTAGGGGTGAGTAAATCGCTCATAACTCGTAACTCGCTCATAACTCGCTCACTAAAAACTCGTTAAGAACTCGCTCATTAACAACTCGCTCATTAACGACTCGCTCATTAGCGCTCATTAACTAAATGAGCCGAGCATGAGCATACCTCAACTCGCTCATAACTCGCTCATTAAGAATCTGTCACATCTAATCCTGCCATATTTAATCCCAATTTCTTAAATTAATATTAAAACTGAATAAATAAAAAATTCCAAACCTACTTATTACGCTCCAGAGTCCAGACTAAAGTTGAAATTAAATTTGCTCCAGCAGCCCAGTGAGTCTAAATTGCCTAAAGTCCGGTGTCCAATCAAAGATTCTAAATTACTGTGCTTGTTGGCTTGTATTTTTTTATTTATATAATTATGCAATACTGTTTCATGCTTGTTTTTTTTATTATTGTTTTAATAATATAAATTTATGTCACAACTCACAAGAAGATAGCTCCGAGGATGTGACATGTGGGACCGGTGAGACTGAGAACCGATAAGAAGATAGTTGTTTGATTTTGTTAAATTTGCTTATGGATAATTTTTGTTAAATTATGTAATGTTTAATTAGATTGGATTATGACAATTTATTAAATTCTATAAATGAAAATTAGTTTTTGAAAATTAGGTTTTGAATTCTTAAATTACTCATAATTCGTGACTCGCTCAATTGCTCATAACTCGCTCATTAACAACCCGCTCATTAATAACTCGCTCATTAACAACTCGCTCATTAGCGCTCATTAACTAAATGAGCCGAGCATGAGCATACCCCAACTCGCTCATGCTCGCTCATTAATCAGCCCTACTCGAAACATACCGAAGTGGACATTTATAAATTGAGATGAGTGAGGTTATGGTAATATGATGCATATTACACAATAATTCGTACTCTGGATTCATATTTTTGTTTTTAAAATTTAAACAATTAATCTAAACGTTGAACATGATCTTCATATGAATATGTACTTACAAATCAAATTTTATATTTTTCTAAATTTTTCTACTATATTTTAGATATATAAGAAATCACTTAACTTGAAAATTAGGAACCGTTCAAAAGCAGTGGTTTTCTACTTATTTAAAAAAATAATAAAATGTTTAAAAAAAATGTAAATTTTGATTTGCAAGTATTTTTTCATATGAAAATCATGTTTAACGATTCAGATCAAACTTATTAAACTTTTAAAATAGAAGTATAATTCATAGCCCGCATTGATATGTAATGTGTGTATTACGAGATAGGAGTAGGACATCGGACCTACTTTTAGGTTCAATTAGCTCTAACACAGTACGATTAGCATTAAAATTTGTCAGCACGGAAATTGAAACAGATAGGAACAGATTTTAATGTAGTTGGCACGAATATTGATGTAATTCAATGGTCATTATATCCATCGAACCAAAATAGGTCCGATGGGCATCAGACCTACTCTGAATTCGTGTATTACCATATCCTCAATCAATTGAGATTCTTTCTTTGTCAACGGCCAATACAATTAAACAGAGTAATTTGTCGGCAAGGAAAAAATATCATAAGAATGGTCCTTGTATATTTGTAATTTATGTAATCCAATCAATGCCATGTGTGGCCCCGCTTGAAAACATATTAATTTGATAATTTAACAAATAGTTAAAAATAAGTTATGATTTTAAAGTTTGATAAATTAAATATAAATTATATTTTATACACATATTATACATTAAAATAATAAATTCAATGTAAGTTTCACCATTCATCAAATAACATAATATTTACAACAGTTTATAAATAACAATATTAGTTTTTAACAAACTCTAACCGTAATAAAATTGTAGATCTGATCTTGTAATCGAGATGAAAACCGTCAAGCTACAGACCTACAGTACATAATTTATCCAAAATTATATAAAAACATTCCAATCCAATCCTTGTTAGTGTGCGACCCCACTTATGACTTATCCGGTCCCTGTTCAAGTTGATGATATTATTCCTCTCAACTGGCCCCTCGGATGCTCAAGGGTCCTAATTCAGCGCCACTGTTACAGTGATGTTTAGGGCAGCAAAAAAAAAAAAAAAATTTCGTGGTTCGTGATTCGATTGACTTTGATTCGGAAAAAAAAAATTGGAATTAACTCATTTGATTTAAGTTCGTTCTAAAATAAATCAAATCAATTTGATTCGAACCTTATTAAAACTCAAAACTCAAACTATGTATAATTCGTTCGAAATTGATTTGCAAACTATTTAGGTTTGAATCTCAAATAATGCAACTAATGGCTTCAACCATAAATCTTTAATATATATGCAGAAACCGAACTTATATCAGAGCTCAAAATTGTTAATATAATTGTAACTTATAATAGGAAGATGCTTCACCGGTGTAACAACTAACACCTTGTGGTCTTTCTATTTTTGAAAAAATAAAAATTTACTAAAACTTTTGTCAGATTTCATCATGACTTGTTAATTATTTTTTTCAAAATACATATAACATCTTAAAATTTAAATGTACCAGAAGGATCACAATATTTTTTGTATTTACCTCGAAGTAACTTTTGAACCGGGATCAATAACTCAGATTCAAAGCATTTATTTTTTTTCCAATAACACACAAAAAAATATTTTAATTTTTCTTACAGCCACGAAAAATCTAACCTGGAAAATGTTGATCCGGATTATTTGTTGCAGTCCTTCTAATAAATCAAATTATATAATATTATATCTATTTTCAAAAAAATATAAAAAATAAATAAATCATAATATTTTCTAAAAAAAGTCTCAATCGGCCAAAAGTAGCCGGTTCTAAAAAAAATTGGTAACCGACCATTTTTTGGCGAGTCTGGTCATTTTAATAAAAAAGTCAACTCTTCGACGGTAGAGGATTTCTTTTTAAATTCGTACAAAATTAAAAGAATTGTCTGGATCTACTTAATTCTAAAAGATTTTCTTATTCGGGGTAAGAATCTGCTTCTATTTTTTAAAATAAGATGGTCCTCCTCTAAGGCTGTGCTCCAGAATCGACGTTCGTAAAAGAAGGGGAAGGGACGAAGAGGAAGAGAAACCAACGCGACGCTTCAGACTACACCTCGATTCGAGGGTGACATATTTCGCCCAAAATCAACGCGACGCCCCTCTTTCCTCCCCTCTGAATAACAATTCTTCTCCTCCACTTTCTCTCCGTTTATCCACTTGTGAAGCAAGTGAATAACGTGGACAATCCGTCGTTGAGCGACTTTCTTTTTCTTTTTCTTTAATAAAAAAGTTTTTTCCTCTCCGGAGCACGCTCCAAGAGATAGAAAAAAGATTAAAAAAAAAAAAAAAGGGAAGGAGAGAAAAAGAGAGAGTAGGGGAGAGGAAAAAAAAGTAGAGATAAAGAGAGGATTATAATTCTCTATCTCACTTCTGATCTTTGGAATTCGCATCCTCTGAAATATCTCACTTTTTGCGTGACTTTCCAGAAAATTCCAACCGTTCAAATACATTCTGCACGAATCTCAAATAACACCGTCCCTGCGCTATCTTCGAATCAGGACACGTCGGTCAAAATATGGAATCCGACTCTGCTGCTTTTATTCCCCAAAAGCAGGGCCCTGCTTTTATCATCTCAACCATTGAAATTCGTTGAGATTTGTGCATGAAAAAGTTTCTTTATCGAGATACGTGAATGAAAAATTTTGAATGGTTTGGATGATAAAAGCAGGACCCTGCTTTTATTTAATAAAAGTAGCAGAGTCAGGATCCCAAAATATGAGATATTTCAGAGGATACACGCTCCGATATTTGCATAGCCAAGCGGTTAGTTAGTCAACTCGACTCGTCTCGGGTTCTAACGAATAAATTACGAATCACAGCTTTCAGTTCGAGATCAAAATCAACTATAGTCACACTTGGTTCTCAACTCGGCTCAGTTCGTTATCCGTCCAACTCTTCAGATATATTTGGTTAGATTGAGAATAGTTTATTTTGATAATTAAACTATTCAAAATAATTTACTCGGTATTTAAAAATTAGAATAGTTAAAATATTAAATTCAAATATTTTTGTTTTATTAAAATAAAGTATTCTTAAGTTTTTTAAAACTCAGAGAAAATTATTTTTATGCCACTCTTAAATATGAAAATTAGAAAATTGTCATCTCAAAACATGAAATTAGTTATTTGCCACTCTAAAATCATTAAATTTATGAAATTGTCACAATTACACATCTAATATACATATTTGATTAAAATAATTTTGAAAATTATTATATAAATTTTTTTTTTAAAAGTTCCAAAATTACACTTCCCTTCCCTCTTTCAACCTTCCTCCGACAGAGGCCCAACTACTGCTTCCAGACACAAATGATTGATTCCCTCCTCTATTTATCTTTCTAAACACCATATTCAAAAACGAGTCCACATTTCTATGCACTGGGGTCCCATGCTCGAGACCAGAGACAATTGATGCCAAACAAGCTTGGTGCAGTCTATACCACAATTTCAACTTTGGAAAATAATCCACAAAGATTGGATCAACCGATCTTTGCTTGGAATAATTACTTTTACTATTTCTCAATAGGAGAAGATATTCAGGGGGTAAGTTGTGACCCAACTGGGGCAGCTTTACCCATTATGCAATATTCGAGAGGAGGATGATTAAATTTCCACAGACGCATTAAGAGAGTAAAAGCACTGGAGAAAACGGTGTGAACTGAGATTTCTTCACTAGTTTTGAGAGTCCATGAGATAGTAGGAGAATATGAGCCGAATACTTCACAATTTGCCATGAGAGCTGCTGCTAGTGGAGGAAGGGTGAAAAAGAGAAGAGAAGAGTAATTTTGAAACTTTCAAAATACGTTTTTTATACAATATTTTTCAGAATTATTTTAATCAAATATATATATTAGATGTATAATTGTTGTAATTTCATAATTTTAATAATTTTAGAGTGACAAATAACTAATTTTCATATTTTGGATGACAATTTTTTAATTTTCATATTTTTCCTAAATTTTAACTATTTTAATAAGACATAGAATATCTATTTTTGATTTTCACTATCTATCCCAGATCCCCACTACGATGCCATATCACGAGCTATTGTTAAAAATTTATTAAGAGAACTATAAAGTAAGAAAAGTAATTACTGACAACGTTGACTAATGAAAATAAAATAGAAACAAACTAAACTCTGGATCACAGTAACCCCAAAACGAAGAGCAACTGCGCAAGGGAAGGGAGGCGTTTGTGGAAATGTCGGCACCAAGCCTTAGCTTCCCTCTCATCGATCTCTCCAGCACAGACCAGGCTTCTACCGCCAAATCTATCCGCCAAGTACTCCATCTTATATTCCTTTTTTTTGTTTTTTTTGCTTTCTTTCTTCTACTAACTGCGAATTTCTCAGGCATGCGTGGAGCATGGTTTCTTCTACCTGATAAACCATGAAATCAACGATTTTGTTGTAAATAGTATGTTTAGAGAGAGCAAGAAGTTCTTTGATTTGCCTCTGAGTGAGAAGATGAAACTGGAGAGAGGCAAAAACAATCGTGGTTATACACCTCCTTATGCTGAGACTCTGGATCCTTCTTCCAAATTTAAAGGTTTGTGTCACAACCTTTGTTTAGTCAATCTTTCAGAAAGGAAAGTAAAGAAGGAAGCTTACATGGATTTATATTTATTTTTCTTAGTAACTCCTGTTATGAAAACTGGTAAATAAGCGGCTCTAATTCTAAACCTACGTTTGCTAAACTACCAGCCAACAAAGTAAATGCTGGTAATTGCATTCTAAAGGAAAATTAAGCAAAAAAAAACTAATAAATACATGTTTTCTAAATGGTCCTAGTGGATTAATAACGATGGACAGAAGGAAAAATGTTTCAACTTAGATAGTAGATCATACCAAAAAATATGTCAAATTAGATGATGAAATAACAACCTTTACCTACTTACGGCAGTAATGTTTTTGTAGGTGATCTCAAGGAAAGTTTCTATATCGGTCCCATTAAAGATAGAAATTCACCAAATCCATGGCCGTCAAAAGGTAAATTAATTTTTGAGGTCTGGAGTAAAATCGCTTTGGGCTCGACAACTAACACCTTGTTTCCTTTTAAAAATAAGAACTGCATAAGTTGTCAAGTATATAAAAATTATCCCTTTTTATAATAATTAACCATGAAACACCACCTGCTTATTTTTATTGACCACAATTCTAGTGCCTCCTAGTCAACTTTAAAAAAATGAGAAAAGTATTCCATGGTTGTTGAACTATATCTTTGATTCAGATGAGTTCTTGAACTTTTCTTTATTCAAATAGTCCCCTGAACTTTTGAATTTGCTGAAATCCAGCTGTCCCGTTAGTTAAAATGTTAACTCTTATTGTTATTGTGCTGATGTGTTGCTCTGCTCCAGTGACTTTGTCTCTCCCAAACAAAATTCTTCTGTAAATCAGAAAAAAAAAATAGCAAAACCAATCGTGACTCCTTTTTGCTTCTTCCTCTCTACATCAAACATGATCAAATGAGCTTATTAATTTCTATAACTGTCAAAGCAATATTAGGGTTTATATTCCAAAGGAGCTTTGTCCTCTTGGAGGTCACTCGATAGTGATCTTCTCTAATTAACTAATAGGTTAATCTCTTCTCTTGTACAAACTTGAATAGCAGTTAGCTGGATAGATGAGCACAAGAAGAACCCCCCATGATGCTAATAAGACCTAGTATGCTGAGCACTCTTCTCCTAGTAATTAATAAAAGAATTCAGATTACCTTTACCGAATCGGCGAATCCTAATCAAACTGGTCCATAATTTGAGAATTGTGATATACATTTTGTCAATTTTTACCAAAACTCTAAAGAGACATCTAATTGAAACTAAAAAGTTTTTGTCTCAAGAGGCTTCGTTTTGTTTGGGTTTTGGAGCTCCGAAGCTAATCAACCCTTTCCCAATGATGTAATTTGGTTGTTAAAGTGAAATTGCAAATTAAATTTAAAGTTTAAGCAAGCCACAGCTTACATAGAAGATGGATTTTGCCTGTACTTCTTGTTCTTGATTGATCCTTTGAACAATGGTTATAGTTCATATATTTTATTTCCCTAAATGATAGTCTCTCTGAGAAGTGTACTTGCTTCTCTTTACTAATGTAAATTTAATTTTGCAAAAGGAGGAGACAATTAAACAATGGGAGAAGAAACCTAGAAAAGATGGAGTGGATCCGATGAATTTTTCTTTTGGGAAAGACAAAGTCAGGAAGATCAGCATTAGCACAATAACAGAATAATTAACTTTTGTAACGGAAGGGCTAGATTTAGCCAAAGTTCAAGGGGTCATTTGAATGAACAAAATGTTGACCCATTTGAGTTCAAGGGGCCAAAAAAAACTTCTCTTAATAAAATCCTATTTCAACTATGGAATACCTATAACCTTACCTATAACCTTCAAAAAAAAACTATGGAATACCTTCTTTAATCAAAGTGACGACACATTTTTTGTAGTTTGCTTGGTCAGTGACTCAGTGTTTGTTTAGATTACAAGCTAAAAATAATGACTTAATAGTAAAGAATTTACTTTTTATTCTTTAATCTATTTGTAATTCCCTCCATACTTGTTATAGAAAGCCTGCCAGCTTGGAGAGAGGCAATGGAATCATATTATGAAAAAATTATGTAAGTTTCCAATATATTGCGATTAAATCAACGGTTTCAACTAGTATTGTTTAAGTCCAGTCATGTACTATTGTGACAATTTCATACAAGACCTTTCTTAGAATCTTAGTAGTTTAATATAAACTATTTAATCAATCATTTTAGCATATGTTTCATTTCTTAACTGAGGATACTTTAATAACACCTCAAAAAATGAATAAAACCAGTGCGCGTTCGATCACTTGTTTAGCCCTTCCAAATTTAGAATATTGCAGTTGACCCAAAATTTTGTAACGTTGTATGACAACCATGCCTTTCCCTTGCTTCATAGGAATGTTGGCTCAAGATTAATTTCCTTGATTGCTCTTGCATTGAACCTTGATGAAAATTTCTTCGCGAAAATAGGTGCTTTGGACTCTCCAATGGGATTTCTTCGTCTACTGCATTACCCTGGTGATACCTTGAATTATTATCATGTAGAACACACTGTTATTTTTTTATAATATTGTGGCCATTAACTGAAGTTGACTTGTCAAAACCTCTTAAGGTGAGATTGCTGAATCTGATAAGGGTAAATATGGTGCGTCTGCTCACTCTGACTATGGTATGATCACTCTTCTGGTCACAGATGGCGTACCTGGTTTACAGGTTCGCCTTCTTTCTTGATTTAAATGGAAACATTTCTTATAAATTCTGTAGCCCACCAAAGAAATCAGCTGCTCCTGCTTTTTTTCTTATGTTACTTTTTATTATGTTGCTTTTCCATGTTATTTTGGTACAGAGTTCATCATTTGTGCATTTCATATTGGTTGTGGTGTTTTCAATGTAATATACTTTTATATATATGAAATTTATTTTAGAAGCTTAGGACTTTGACCTCTACGATCTATAGTGTACGCATGATATAGTTAGTATATTATTAGTGGTACCATTATTACTGTTATTATTTTTATTACTATTAGTAGTACTACTACTATTACTATTTTATGACTATCTACTTCACTTTGTGACTACGACTGGGTTTCATTTCTAGCCTATCCCAACTTGTTTAGGACTAAAGGCTTGGTTGTTGTTGTTGTAATTTATTTTAGAATTTTAATGCATCAAATATTTTTCTATTTTGACTTTTATTTAATGGAAACATGCAGATTTGTAGAGAAAAGGATAGGTATCCTCAGCTATGGGAAGATGTTCGTCATGTTGAGGGGTAAGCTGTCTTATGATTTCTTTGTACCAATCATGACTCGTATCAGGATGTATAGTCTGGTATTGAAATGCAACAACCTATCACTGCATTTTTCTCTCTCTTTTATTAATTGTACTTTCTTGATTGATTTTCATTAAGCTGTGGTCTTATGCCTGGTAAGAGTAGTATGGCATGGTACCTGTTTTGGGAAACCTTTTTTTAGTCATTGGCCATGTTATTGTGTTCAAGCATCGCTGGTACACTTGGAAAATCTTGGTTAAGTTTGGATCCACCTATTCCAATCAGTACAGACTGAAATTTCACTCGGTACATACAGAAAATTTCTCCTGTTAATAATTTATGTATTATTTTGCAGAGCACTTATTGTAAATATTGGAGATATGATGGAGAGATGGACCAACTGTACTTTTAGGTTAGTTATGTCACTTTGTATATACTAAAACCTTGTACTTCCACTGGGCATTTCATTTTATCATTATATCCTTTTAAGTTATGCATACTACCTTTCCTATGATGATCTTATTATTTATTTTTTATTTTTTACAGATCAACACTACACCGAGTTATGGCAGTTGGGGAAGAACGCTACTCTGTAAGTTTGTCTATTTGACTGGATTTTCTCCTGTTGTTCTTGAAAATAGAAAATATCACAGCTGCCCCTACAAAACATTGAAATAGCAGCTTGGTATAATACAAGAAAAATCCAAGAGAGGATGGTATGGATGATCTTTTTGATATCTAGTGTAAAGAGGATATATTGTAATTTTGTAGTGGGAACTGAAAACTTAGAAGTATTTCCTCAACTGTTATTGGAAGCTAACGTAGTTTGAAAGCAGTGGTACTATATGCAGCTTACCATTAGTTTGTAATTTTTTGCTTGGAAGTTTCTCCTGACAGTTTTAACCTAACTTCAGGCTGCTTTTTTTCTTGATCCGAATTACGAGTGTGTGGTGGAATGCTTGGAAAGCTGCTGTAGCAAGACTCCTCCAAGGTCTCTCTCTCTCTCTCTCTCTCTCACACACACACACACACAGAAACATATAAAACATAAAATAAGAAAAAGATAATGTCAACGATAAAGCACCACACATGCCTTGTAACAAAGTTGAGTGATAACTGAATAAAGAGCTTCATCATGGTATTTTTGTTCTTTGGATTCTTTTGTTTATATCAACTGAATAATTTCAGATTTCGTAGATTTAAAAAATAAACAGTTATGTATACTTCTAAATTCTAATTAATATTATCGAATTATATATTAAGCAGAACGTAATTAAATGACCAAAACAAAAGTGAATCTTAAAATTGAAATCAATTGAAATGCATACATTTTCAAAGGTGAGCAATTAATTAGTGATATAGTTGTAATCACCATGTAGCCATCTTGAGATCCGTGCCAGCACTTGGAACATAATCATTTATTCACTGTAACCTAAACAAAATCATGAGGTTTATCGATCCAACTTCAAATTCTGTGCCCTCAGAAACCAAAAAAAATATATATACCAAGATTTAGTTACCAGACATGCATCTGCAGCACCTGACCGTGACAATTCTATTACCATATATAACTGCATTGTATTGCTTTCTGATATTAAATTGATTGTAAAAAGTGTGTAATTTCTCTCCAGGCTAGTCTGTAACCATGCTTATTGCTGCTATTATGTACCTATGACAGTATAACCTGACCCAAAACACATTGTACCCAGTCATTACTTACAGTTGCATGCTAAAATACCAAAGCTTTACCCTGGCAATAGAAAATTGGATGAAATTTGAATAAATAGGCCAAAGTTATCAAATGCTGATCCTGTATTTTCATCATTTAATTCCTAACAGCTATAATTGGTTGCATTTTTTTTTTCTCTTTATTATACTTATTGCAGGTTTCCTCCCATAAAGAGTGGCGACTATTTGAAAGAACGCTTTAGACTAACATATGGCTACTGATGATATGTCAAAAAAGAAAAATAAAGCAGAGAACATTTGTAAGAGTTAAATTTTAAAACCATAGATATCAAGAATTTTTCAGCTTTTTAACCAGTTGTTCAAGTTTTACATTAATACAACCCGACCTCAAGTTTGTAATTTTATTCAGGTTTGCTGTCCATTGTTGATGATTTTTGATTGCTCATATTTAAATCTATAAAAAAATAGAAAACAAAAGGGCAAACACCGATTGTTAATTGTCAGTTGAAAAGACTGGGTCATTCATTTGAAAAAAAAATAATAAAATAAAATAAAAGGATGGTTATAATTTATTCCAAATTTGAAATAAGCAAAGGCTACAAGGGATTATGTTGAGCAAAATAAAGCATCTTTTATTGCATTGGTATATTCTGAACCCGAAGGCCAGTGTGCCGGGTCAAGTATCCCCTCAGGTACAGCACCTATTTAGACCCTGTTTGGATTCGGATGACCATGGGATTATGGGAATTAATGAGATTTCCGGTCCATTGGAATTATATTCCTTGTATGTGTTCGGATGGTTCAAAAGATTCCACTTATCCCATTTTACTTCCCATCTTAGTTCCCACACCAATGCAATTTGTTAGGGAAAAAAAAAACATCTCAGACTTCATATTATTTGGATCTGAGTTATATATAACCAGCTCTTTCTTACTTGATTCTTGCTTGTGGGACTAAATGAGTCGGGCCGATCCTAGCAGATCCTTTTTTGCTGTTCATGTATTTGTTTTATACTTTTATATCATCCTTTTGACATTGTATATACTATGTAAAACTCTAACAATTTATCCGTTTATATCTATGATTTTTTTAATATCTTTTTCAATATGATGTTGCTCTGTTCTAGAATGCACGACGTCATAATTATATTTTTATTTTTTTTATCTAACTGATTAATTTGTCCTTATTAATGCTGTTGAGATGTGTCAAAATATAATTATATTTTGAAATTTTGTGTTGGATCAAATAAAGTAAAAATGAATTTGATAATTTTGAATTTTAGCAGTTTTTTTTTAAAATTAATCAATAGCCAAGCTGCTGGAAAAATGAAAATTTTATGAAATTAACATCAAAATATCAACAATTGATTCCAGGCTTTCCAGTTAACAAATTTTGAATATCAAATTAGAGCCTAAGAATTGAAAAAGAAAAAAATAATTTGCTGATATAACTTTGACCCAAACTTTAAAAAAAATGTTACTGAAATAATTAGTGCCTACTTAATTCAAAGATGTCTTGTTTCGAGCTGATTATGGTGCAAATTAAAATATACATATTTTTAAAATAAATTAAGATTTTTCACAGCTAATCCTATGTTACAATTCATTTCAACATATTCCTATATTCATTCTCATACAATCTGTATTAATGGGTTCCCACTTTTTTCCTTTTTGAAAGACCTAATAGCAGGGGATGTTCCTATTTATTCAAAAATGGGTTTCTATCTCCGTTAATTTTCATCCGTATAATTTCATGACAAACAAATATATCCCTAAGAGAAGTTCAGTTGAGCGATATATATATATATTTTTTAACCCACTTTATATAAACGGTTTCAGATCTCATGTCAGGTACCTGACTGGATCTGAATTTTATTGGATCGGCTCTTCTCTAGTACTGTACTAGCGGAGTTTATTGATGCTTAGCAGATATGAATCGTTAAATTCAAATCTAACTGTCAGGATCAAACTTGTACATTTAAAAATTAGATAGAGCGGATATGGTGCCAGAAATTATTTGGGAAAACAATCTATAAATGGGTTTTGTCGAATTGGAGAGGAGCCCAAATCAAGTAGATGTACAGCGAGTCCTTGATTCTCTTTTTGTTTTTATAGCAAAAATTGTACATTCCACTCTGCAACGTTCCCGAACTTTTTTTTTTATACCGGCTTAAAAAAAAATACAATTTCCTGTCAATTTCATCTTTACTTTGTCATCAGTTTAAAATAAACCAAATAACTGCAATTTCCTATCAATTTCATTTTTAGAGTTTGTATATAGTACAGCAAAATTATTTTGGCTATAGTACACTAATTTATTTTAATTCTCTTTCAGTCATTGATCTTTTAAAAGTAAAATTGATATAATACACATATGTTTCCTCTCTGTTCTCTGTTCTTTCGATTCCGAACCATTCGCCTCTACCCTCCCTCTCGCAGTTCTCCCTCTCTGTCTCTCTTCAGGTCTTGCCATTCTCCTTCTTCAAGGAACCTCTGATTTCACCCATTAATGGCGGTTCTAGATGAGCTAATCCGATTTATCGAGCAGTGGATTCGAGCTTCCATAAAACACGAAGAAAATGCTGCCAGTTCGGATCTTGACCCTGTTCTTCTTGTACCCGATATCAGTGGGTCGGTCCTCAAGTGTCTATCGAGTATTGAATTGAGCACTTGGACCCCTTTGATTCTCTGTTCTTGTGAATCAGTAATTATCGAGGTGCTTGATTACCTGTAACACAAGCCGGTAAATTAAAGGTTGCCATTGAATCAAGAAAACATGATGTGAGCATTGGGTACAAGCTGTGCTGTGATTTGGATTTGGCAGGCGAGTTTCTCTCTGTTGTGCGTCGTCGTCGATATTAATGTAATAATCCAGAAGTCAATTATACGATAATTGTATCATATATATTTTGTTCATGAATTGGATGATAAATAAATATATCATTTTGTTATTTGAGTTTTATCGCATTTATGAATTAATTGATCCGCAGTTTGAAACGGTGAAAATATAATTTTCAGAAAATCATAATTATTTAGTTTTTTTTAAATGCTAAAAAAAAAATTTCTGACAGTGTTCATTTGGAAATTCCCAAGTACTGTTCGGCTCTTCAATTATTTTTTCTTGAAAAGGAGAACGGGAGTGTCTTTTTTAATATACAAATTGAATAAAATTAGAAAATTCTCTAGATTTAAAATTTATTGGATTGATTTTAAACGACAAATTCAAATTACTAAGATCAATATACTTTAGTAATATGTTTTTATGCAAAATTATAATTTTTTTAATTAATTTAGTATAAAATAAGCTATAAAAATTGATAAAAAAATGAATGTATTAAAATTAACTTGTATATTTTTTTATAGCTTGATTTAATGCTAAATTAATATATAAATTTATAAATTTTGCATATAAAGACAATATATTCAAGCTGATTCTCCAAACAAACATCGTAAGATCTACGAACCTGCAACCTTCCCTAGTTTTACTTGTATAATTTAGTTATTATTTATATAAAAAGTTTCTTTTTATGTATAAACATACTCAAACATCAAACACGTAAGATCTACGATTTACATTGCACATGTTTATATTACTGGTAGACTTTTTCATTCTTACCAGTATATATAACTACATTATGTATTATAGTAATAAACAAAGAAAAAAAATAAAGATCCCATATATGCTAACCCGAGCCATTTGTTCATGCTCAAATGGAGATTTAGTGAGCCATCAATCATCTTTGCTCTCAGCACAAACGTGTTGGGTGAACAACAAGACGAGCATGACGTATTCAGAGAAGGCACAAACTATTTCCTGTATTATTAGAGAAAAAAAAAGACAAAAAAAGGAAGAAGAAGAAGCGGAGAGAAAGAAAAGAAAGAAAGACTCGGAAAGGGAGGGAGAACAGGAGAACAATGTCACAAGCACAACACTAAGACAAACAACAACCATAAACATTTGAGATAGGAGTAGGTCCGATGGGCATTAGACCTACTTTTAGGTTCAATTAGCTTTAACACCGTACAATTAGAATTAAAATTAGTGCGCACGGAAATTGAAACAAATCTACATAGATTTTAATTTATTAGCACGGATCTTGATGCAATTGAATGGTCATTTCACCCATCGAACCAAAGTAGATCTGATGGGCATTGGTGATCAGTCGGACTGACCCATATTCAAACAATCGCTGACCTTGTCTCATCCTCGACCCCATACGGCCATACCTCACCGAGTCCGTATCCTCTACAGTCAGGGGCGGAACTCGACTTTGAGTATAGGGGTGGTTGATCGACTAAACATCGCATATTTAAAAAAAATCAAAATCAAAATCTATATAATACAAGATAATATGATTCTTCACTAATTGATTTCATAAAAATACAATAAATAACTAACACTAATAAAATGTCATGTCTATCAAATTATTTTGACATAATTTAATATTTTATGCAAAAAAAAAAATCTAAATGACATCCTGAATAGAAAAATATAATATTAATAATTTAATATGAAAGTAAAAATATTAAAATGACGATAAAGTTACAATGAATAACAATTTGTTAAAAATCAATGAATAAAAGACAAACCTTAATTTTAAGAAATAAAATACATCACGTCGGCTTAACAGTAATTTTAATTTGAGCTTTTTATTTTGATTTTTTTCTCTTTTCAGATAAAGTTTTCTTATTTGTCAATCATATTCCTTTATATTTCTAATAACTTCCTTTTTTTTCTTTCAGATACTTGGTAACCATGTTTTCCAAATTAGTACCACTATTTTTTTTTTCTATTATACTATTAACCTTTTCATTTTTCAACAACTTTCTAATTATTTATAATTTTTTACATGGTTAAAGATGTCTTTTTCACATGATTGAAAAACTGAAGGGTTATTCTTTTTGAAGAGACATGTCATTTTTAGATTCAACCCCTTTAATTTTTTTGTATTCTATATGGAGGGGGCTAACATCTATAAAATAAAATTTTCAATTAAAATTACAAATACATGGTAAACAATTTTGGAAACATTGGGGGTGGCTTAGCCACCCCTAGCCATACTTACCTTCCGCCCCTGTCTACAGTACCGTACTTGATTCAATGAACTGAGCTTAACTTCTAATCGATCGATTAAAATTGAATGCCTATTTAGATATATAGGATATGTTTTTGACATTTGGAACGTAATCAAAGAATGGTCTGACTTTAATAATTGAACGTGTGATCTGAATTCAGACCTGACCTCACCCCGCACCTCCGACCTTTGATCTATGTATGATCCTTCAACATATAAACGAGTTGTTAATAACTCGACTCGACTCGACTTCGTTTCTAATGAATCAATTACGAACTAGAAATTCAGAACTTCGATTTCGAGATCAAAATAAGATTTGATTCGATTTGTTACATTCATAACAATTAAAATGTATATGTTGGATGAAGTTTTGTTGAGTAGATTTAGGCAGTTCTTTTCAGAAGTATGTTTGGTTGCAAAATAAAAATAGTTAGAATAGTCAAATCAATAATAGCTATTATTTTGTTTTATTAAAATAGTTAAATTTTAAAATTCTTACAAATATCTTATTCTAATAAAATAAAAAAAATTAATTCACTATTCTAGTTATTTTAACTTGACCAAATATCGAATAAGTTATTCCGAATGGTCTAATTTCAAAAACAGCATATCTCCATTCTTATATAATGCACGTAGTTGCCCTGATCTGCCAATGGCTAAGATTGAAAGATGAATTTTCATATTTAATATCAGCCCTCCAATCACATAATATGTCTTCTTTTGATTAAATACATCTATTTTATGTGTAGAAGTCTAAATTTAGTTAAAAATATACTTGTCACGCATACTGCTATATAGTTTGTCACAATTAAGAATGAATCTCTAGCGATCTGTTTCCTTATTCCTCCTTAAATATATTTTTGATTTATGTATTTAAATTATTTCCTTATTTCTTCATTTTCTCCTATTCATGCATTTATATCATATCTTATGAAATAAATATATTCATTTTCATGTTATATTTGATCTATTTTTTTCATTTGTTGTTTCTTTTATTGTTATTTATCATTTGAATTTTTGTTTTTTTTTCGTGTGTGTCTATTATTTTCATTTAATATTTTTTTTCTTAATTTTGTGTAAATGTCAAACGAAAAGATATCTTTATATTATATTCAATTTTATAATATGTTTCCGTTGCAATGCACGGACACCATACTAGTATTCTTAATTGTTGGTAGAATGGTTGCTGTACATATAACATATTTCTATTCTTGGACAGTTGTATTTGTATCTGATAGCCACAAGAACGGAAACAAATCTGCTGTGATTCCTAGGATCGCAGGATCCTATTTTTCCTTATCCAACCTTTAATTTTTTAAAATACACAAATCTTAAAATAAAATTAATTTTATGCACGAATCTCAAAAAAATTTAAAAGTTGGATATGGAAAATCAGTGTCCTGTCTTCAAGAATCGCAGCAGATTTAATTTCGTTTGGTTCCCCGTTCCCTAGAACACGTACCCTCTGCAAACAATTAAAAAGTACATGAAGCGAGAGAATCAGAGAAGTAACAACATTGACTAGGAAATTAAAATATAAATAAACTTAACAATGGATTGATAACCCCAAAACCGAAGCGCAAGGGAGGGGAGGCGTTTGTGAAAATGTCGACGCCAAGCCTTTACCTTCCCCTCATTGATCTCTCCAGCACAGACCAGGCTGCTACCGCCAAATCTATCCGCCAAGTACGCTCTTATTTTCTTTTTCTTTTTCTTTTTCGTGTTTTATTTTCTTTCTTTCTTCAATTAACTGCGAAATTCTCAGGCATGCGTGGAGCATGGTTTCTTCTACCTGATAAACCATGGAATCAACGATTTTGTTGTAAATAGTATGTTTAGAGAGAGCAAGAAGTTATTTGATTTGCCTCAGAGTGAGAAGATGAAACTGGAGAAAGGCAAAAACAATCGTGGTTATACACCTTCTTATGCTGAGACTCTGGATCTTTCTTCCAAATTTAAAGGTTTATGACACATCATTTTTCTAATCTATCTTTCAGAAAGGAAAGTAAAGGAGAAGTAAAGAAGGAAGCTTACTTAAATTCATTTTTCTTTTTAAGTTGCTCCTGTTTTTGAAAGCTGGTAAAAAAAAAAAAAAACGTCTCTGCTATACTACCAGCCAACAAAGTAAGTGCTGGTAATGGCATTGTAAGGGAAAATTAAGCAAAATTGACCAAACCTAATAAAAACATGTTTTCAAAATGGTCCCAGTGGACTGATAACAATGGACAGAAGGAATAGTTTCAAATTAGATAGTAGATCATACCAACAATTATGTCAAATTAGATAAGGAAATAAGAGCCATTACTTACGCAGGTAATGTTTGTGTAGGTGATCTCAAGGAAAGTTTCTATATCGGTCCCATTAAAGATAGAAATTCACCAAATCAATGGCCGTCAAAAGGTAAATTAATTTTTGAAGAATGATTTTGGGAAATTTTACAAAACACCCTGCTTACCAAAAATATCAAACAAAATACCCTTCCCTTAAAATTATTGACAAAATATCCTTGTGGGGCCCAAATTCTCCCTCCCTTTCCCTCCCTTTCATTTACACACACTTATTTAATTCTTTTTAATTCTTTTTATCCGCTGGAGTGGCCCCGAGTTGAGACAGCCTATGCTATCTTGCTTTCTATTGGCCCGTCTCTTTCATATTTGTGTTTTGGATTAGCTTTCCGTCTCTTGTCTTTTCCAGAAGAGCATCGTTACATTTTACGTATAGCTTATTCGAGCGCAAGAGGGTTATGGTTAATTAATTGTTTATATGCCAACAAAACTCAAGATGAAGTAATCAAGGTGTACCATATATCCAGGTAAGCACGTATGAATTAATGGATTCAATACTATAACATTTTGCACCATTTTCCAACCAGAGAATAAAATATAATATGTAAAAGGAAGTTAGATCTTGTTGGACGTCTTCTAATGTACTGGTACTTGAATGGTGCAGTGTTGAACTTCAAATGAAACAAAATAGTTGTATGATGCATTCATATATCAGTACATGCTCTGCCAAGCAACTATTTTACCCCGCATAATCTAAATTGACCAAAAAATCACAATAAGCTTTAACTAGAGTACTCTAATTTTGTTGTTTTCTTTTGCTGCTCATATACGAGGTGAACTTCATTTCTGAGATGGTTTTGTTGTCTTTGGTATTTACTGTTATTAAGCTTGTATTAGTTCTTGTTGAAACAACATCAATGTGCTTGAATGGTTTTTGGAGCTCTGAAGCTAATAAACCCTTTCCCAATGATGCAATTTGGTTGTTAAAGTGAAATTGCAAAAGAAATTTAAAATATAAGCTAGTTACAGCTAACATAGAAGATGGATTTTGCTTGTTCTGCTTGTTTTTGATTGAGCCTTTGCCTGACGATTATACTTCGTTCTTTTTATTTTCCTGAATGTTTCTCTCTGAGAAGTGTACTTGATTCTCTTTACTAATGCAAATTTAATTTTGCAAAAGGATGAGACAATTAAACAATGGGATAAGAAACCTGCAAAAAAAAGGAGTGGATCCGACGAAATTTTCTTTTGGGAAAGACAAAAGTCAGGAAGACCAGCGTTAGCACAATAGTGGAACAATTAACTTTTGATAACAGAAAGGCTGGATTTAACCAAAGTTCAAGGGGTCATTTGAATAAGAAAAAGTCAGACCCATTTGAACCAGCACAACATTCAAGGGGCAAAAAAGACTTTTCTCTTAAAAAATTCTATTTCAACTATGAAATTCCTTCTTTAATCAAAGTGAAGACACATTGTAAGTAATTTCCCTGGTCAGTGGTTCAGTGTTTGTTAAGATTACAAGCTACAAATTATGACTTAATAGTAAAGAATATACTTTTTACTCTTTAATCTATTTGTAATTTCATTTCTAGCCTACCCCAACTTGTTTGGGACTAAAGGCTTGGTTGTTGTTGTTGTTGTTATAGAAAGCTTGCCAGCTTGGAGAGAGACAATGGAATCATATTATGAAAAAGCTATGTAAGTTTCCAATATATTGCGATTAAATCAACGGTTTCAACAAGTATAGTTTAAGTGCAGTCTTGTACTATTATGACAATTTCATATAGGACCCTTCCTAGTATTTTAATATTTCCAATGATTTAATCCATCATTTTATCACATGTTCATTTCTTAACTGAGGATATTTTAAAAGCACATTAAAAAAATGGCTGAAACTCGTGCGTTAGAGCATTTATTTAGTCCTTCCAAAATTTGAATATTTCAGTTAGCCCAAGATTTTGTTAAAGCATCCAGATGCTAATGTAAATTTTGTAACATTGTATGATAACCATGGTTTTCCTATCTTCATAGGAATGTTGGTTCAAGATTAATGTCCTTGATTGCTCTTGCATTGAACCTTGATGAAAATTTCTTCACAAAAATAGGTGCTTTGGACTCTCCAAAGGCATTTCTTCGTCTACTGCACTACCCAGGTAATGCCTTTAAATTATTATCATGTACAACACAGTATTTTTTATCTTATTATGACCATTAATTGAAGTTGACTTGCCAAAACCTTTTAGGTGAGATCTCTGAATCTGATAAGGGTAACTATGGTGCATCAGCTCACTCTGACTATGGTATGATCACTCTTTTGGTCACAGATGGTGTACCTGGTTTACAGGTTGGCCTTCTTTCTTGATTTAAATGGAAACACGGTTTCTTTCTACTTATAAATTCTGTAGCCCACCAAAGAAATCAGCTCCTCCTGCTTTTTTTATGTTATTTTTTATTATGTTGTTTTTCTGTGTCATTTGGGTATAGAGTTCATCATTTGTGTATTTCATATTGGTTGGGTGTTTTTCAATGTAATATACTTTTATATATATGAAATTTATTTTATAATTTTAATGCTTCAGATACTTTTATGTTTTGAATTTATTTAATTGAAACATGCAGATTTGTAGAGAAAAGGATAGGTTTCCCCAGCTGTGGGAAGATGTTCATCATGTTGAGGGGTAAGCTGTCATATAAATTTCACGGTACAAATCATGGCTGGTATCAGTATGTACAGTCCAGTATTGAAATGTAACAACCTATCACTGCATTTTTATCTCACTTTTATTAATTGTATTTTCTTGATTGATTTTCATTAAGCTGTTGTCTGATGTCTGGTAAGAGCTAGTGCTATGGTATGGTACCAGTTTTGAGAAACCTTCTTTTAGTCATTGGCCATGTTATTGTGTTCAAGCATCGCTTGGGCTTTTGGGAAACCTTGGTTAAGTTTGGATCAACCTTAATTCCAATCAGTACTGATATTTCACTTGGTGCATTCAGAAACTTTCTCCTGTTAATAATTTAATGTATTTTTGCAGAGCACTTATTGTAAATATTGGGGATCTGATGGAAAGATGGACCAACTGTACTTTTAGGTTAGTTATGTCACTTTGTATACACTAAAACCTTGTACTTCCACTGTGATTATCATTATAACCTTTCAAGTTATGCATACTACCTTTCTTATGGAGGTCTTATTTATTTTTTATTTTTTTACAGGTCGACACTGCACCGAGTTGTAGCAGTTGGGGAAGAGCGCTACTCTGTAAGTTTTTTCTATTTGACTTGATTTTCTCCTGTTGTTTGTTGAAATAAAAAATTTCACAGCCACCCCTACAAAACATTGAAATAGCAGCTTGAGTATAATACAAGGAAAGTCAAGAGAGATTGGTATGGTTGATCTATTTTATATCCGGTGTAAATAAGATATTTTGTAATTTTGCCGTGGGAATTGTAAACTTGGAAGTATTTCCTGAACTGTTAATGGAGCCTAACCCAATGTGAAAGTGGCGGTACTATTTGTAGCCTACCATCAGTTTGTAATTTTTTGCTTATAAGTTTCTCCTGACAAAGTTTTTACCTAACTTCAGGCTGCTTTTTTTCTTGATCCAAATTACGAATGTGTGGTGGAATGCTTGGAAAGCTGCTGTAGCGAAACTTCTCCCCCAAGGTCTCTCTCTCTCTCTCTCTCTCTCACGCGCGCGCGCACACACACACACACACACACACACACACACACAGAAAAATAAAACATGAAGTAAGGAAAAAAAAGATAATGTCAACGGTTGTACATGCCCTGAACCCTAAACCCTAACTGAATAAAGAGCTTCATCATGGTACTTTTGTTCTTTGGATTCTTTGTTTATAATAATTGAATTATTTCAGTTTTCGTATATTTAAAAAATAAACAGTTATGTATACATCTAATTAATATTATCGAATTAAATGACCAAAAAAAGGTGAATCTTAATTTTTTTTTTTTTAAATGCATACAAATTCAAAGGCGAGCAATTAATTAGTGAAATAGTTGTAATCACCCTGAGCCACCTTGAGATCCGTGTCAGCACTTGAACAGAATCATTTATTTACTGTAACCTAAACAGAATTATGAGGTTTATCGATTCAACTTCAAGTTCTGTGTCCAGAGAAACAAAAAGATAAAAAATTATATATCAAAATGTTTAGGTTACGGGACAATAAAGCAAATTCTATCACCAGACATGCATCTGCCGCACCTGACAAGGACAATTTTATTACCTGATATAACTGCATTATATTGCTTTTTGATACTAAATTGATTTCTAATGCTACTATTATGTGACTATGACAGTATAACCTGACCTGTTACGCACTGTACCAAGTCATTACCCACAGTTGACAGTTGCATGCTAAAATACCAAGCCTTTACCCTGGCAACAGAAAATTGTATGAAGTCTGAATAAACAGGCCAAAGTAATCAAATGCTGATACTATATTTTCATCATTTAATGGGTTGCATTTTTTCTCTTTATAATACTTATTGCAGGTTTCCTCCCATAAAGAGTGGTGATTATTTGAAGGAACGCTTTAGACTATCATATGACTACTAATGATATGTCAAAAAAAGAAAAAAAAATAAAGCAGTGATTTGTAGGAGTTAAATTTATAAAACCATAGATATCAAGAAACTTTTAGCTTTTTTAACCAGTTGTTCAACTTTTGCAATACAGCCCGACCTCAAGTTTGTAATTTTATTTAGGTTTGCGGTCCCTATTGATGATTTTGAATTGCTGATATTTAAATATACAAAAAATAGAGAAAAAAAACAAACACCGATTGTTAATTGTCACTTGAAAGACGAAATTCTAGCCAAGTGATTTTTTTTTGGGGTCCGTCTTAGATGCAGGTCTTTGAAATTCGTGCCGAATTAAGATAAACAGTTCCAGATCTCATGTCAGATACCTGACTGGATCTGAATTTTATTGGGTCGATGCCTCTTTAGTACTACTGGAGTAGTGGAGTTCAGTGATGCTTAGCAGAAATGTATCGTTAATTTCAAATCTAACTGTCAGGATCAGACTTGTACATTTAAAAATTTAATGCATTAACTCAAAAAAGCACATTTTGAGTTTAATGCATCTCGACCGTCTGATGAGGATTGGAGCCAATTTGGTCCGCACCTATAACGCACGGAGCTCTTTAATATTAGTTCGGATCTCAATCGGACAGTTCAAATCTATTAACGCACATTCTGGTAATGCAGAGGAATCGAATTCAAAATTATTTGGGTAAACAGTCTATATCCCTATGCGACTGTCAAATGGGTTTTGTCGAATTAAGAGGAGCCCAAATCAAGTAACTGTACAGCAAGTCCTCGCTCCTCTTTTTTTTTTTTTTACATAGAAAAAGTTGTACATTTCACTTTTAAGGACCTGATCGGCGGCTCTCTAAGGAGCTGGGGAATAAGCATGAGAAGGAACAATTTTTGAACTGATTTTTACTGTTCACATGAGAGAAAAAAATTTACTCTGAGTGAATATTTTTTTTTCACGTGAACAGTAACTTTTCTGCTGCAGCCGAATAAGGCCTAATAGTGTTCATTGGGAAATTCCTGTTAGGTTCTTCAATTATGTTTTCTTGAAAATGAGAACGGGAGTTCCTTTTTTTATATACAATTTGAATAAAACTAGAAAATTCTCTTAAGTCCAAAATTTATTGGATTGACTTCAAATAATGTATTCAAATCAGTGAGATTGAGACCAATCTACTTAAATTTATTAATTTTTGAATTAATTTAGCATAAAATCAAGTTGTAAAAAAAAAAAAAAAAATGAACACATTAATATTAACTTATATACTTTTTACCATTTTATTTTATTCCAAATCAATTTCAAAATTTATAAATTTTGCATGTAAACATAGTATTTCTAACGATTTGAATTTGTCGTTTAAAACCAATCAACATTTTGAATTTAGTTTCACCAAAAAAACAAATTGATGAGCTTAAGAAACACCTTTTTTAATTGTATAATATATTTTTATATATAAAAAGGTTTCTTGTTTATGTGTAAACTTACCCAAACATCGTACGATCAGCGATTTGCATAGCATATTTTATATTATCACTGATGTTATCCTGTAAATAGATAAGATTCTACTTTGATGTTCGTCATGTTGGGAGAGAGCGTCTGTCGGGATAAAATTATATTTTAGAGGATATGGTTGGATATGAAGACTTAATTAGTGTTGTATAATTTCGATCTTCTTTAAACTATATTAGGGAGATGTGTCGACGTCGTTATTACTTTTGTCATTTTGTGTGTTTAATGTATGGATGCACCCTAGGGGTGTAAACGCTCGGATACGGATTGGATAGTGGTCAAACCGTATTCTTATCCGTAATATTTTTTCGGATACGGATATAAATACAGATAGTCTGGGATACGGATACGGATCGGATATTAAACGGATACGGATCGAATATCAGACAGATACGAATATAAATCGGATAATTAAAAATAAATTACTAATATACATTCTAGTAAAGAATAACATTTAAATATATTTTTCTTCATTCATAAATTAGATATAATATTTTTCATAATAAGTTTGTTAGTTACAAAACATACATCATATTATCAAAACATTAGTCACTAATTATATCATAGTGTTATATTGTTCATCAGGATATATATGTATATGCAACTTAATAAATCAATTTAAGAACATTAAAAATATTTGTTATACTTTAGGGTTAAACGGTCGGATACAGATAGTTAAAAGTCTTACTGTATCCTTATCTGTTAAATTTTTTTGGATACGGATATGGATACGGAT
This sequence comes from Carex arenaria, assembly GCA_964058825.1. Lineage (NCBI taxonomy): Eukaryota > Viridiplantae > Streptophyta > Magnoliopsida > Poales > Cyperaceae > Carex > Carex arenaria. Next base: position 56,585 of record CAXKVW010000764.1, read on the forward strand.
ACGGATCAGATAATTTAAGCAATTTTCCGGATTCGGATCCAGACGGAATCGAATAATATCCGATCCGTTTACACCCCTAATGCACCCCCAATAATAAGTCTGAAACCTCTGCATTACTTTACTATTTGAGTTTGAATACAGCTCGTCCGATTAGAATCGAATGAATCTAATCAAAACCTGCAATGTACAGGGTTTCTTTAAGATTCTGTTAATTTATAACAAACTTACCGGATTTAAACTCAGGTTCAGTACCATCATATGAGTTCCCCCAAAATACTAACCCAGGAATAACTTTTATTTTGAGTTAGGATGCGATCAGAACAATTTTTTATTTTTTAGAATAGTTTCAGATTAACAACTATTATGTTGATTCAAACAAATTATGCGATAGTTAACTAGTAACATTTGCCCTCTTTAGATTAGTATCATTCAAAACTATATAATTCAAACAAGAGTGAGTCTATCGTACTATGTATATCACGATTAAGTCCGTAATATGGATCAATATCTTCGTTTTTAAAATTTTAACGGTCGATCCGAACCGTTCAAAATAATTTTCGTATGAATATGTACGTGCAGACCGAATTTTATATTTTTAAGAATTTTTTACTATTTTTTAAGATAGATAGAAAATCGCTGTTTTTGGATGGTCCATAATTTTCAGATTAAGTGATTTTCTACCTATCTTAAAAATAGTAAAAAAAATATAAATAGTATAAATTCGGTTTGCAAGTAAATATTCATATGTGGATCATGTTGAACGGTTCAGATCGACCTTTAGGATTTTGAAAACGAAAATATTGATCTGTATTACAGACAACCCGTGATATGCATAGTACCATAAACTCACTCTTCAAACAAGATGAGTGAGGCTATGGTACCAAGTATAGTGCATAATGATCCATACACAGAATGATATCTATATTTTCAAAGTCCAAACAATTATTCTAAATTGTTGATCATGATTTTCATATAAAAATGTACTTGTAAATCAAATTTTACATTTTTTAGAAAAAAAAATTTACTATATTTTTAGATAGATAGAAAATCACTCGATCTAAAAATTCTAGACCATTCAAAAGTAGTTATTTTCTACCCATCTAAAATAATAGTAAAAAAATTTTTAAAAAATTTAAAATTTAGTCAGCAAGTACATTTTAATATGAAGATCGCATTAAGCAGTTTAGACGGTCATTTGGACTTTGAATACAAAATTATTAATCCATAGTATGAACCAATCTGTGCTATGTATAGTATCATAGCCTCACTCTAAACGCACTCTTTAACAAAGCGCATTCATTTTGGACGGAAAAAGGGTTTATTTACAAAAATTGGACTGTTCTTTACTTTGTCAGAACATACTTTTCTAGTCATATTTATGATATGCTCCCTCTGTCATTTAAAAAAAAAGTCTGGATCAGTATGGTTTAGATTACCAACGTCATTAGAGGGAAAAAAAGGACTAATTTGTTGAACTTTTACATTGAAATGAAAAGATAAGTTGAACTATTGCAAAAAAAAAGAAAAATAAAGAGAACATATCTAATTTTCCACATCTAAAAATTCATATTCTCTCCGTTAACAAATATTTTTGTTTAAATCAGAACCGTCTGAGCAAAATTCGAACGTCTTGACAAAAAAAAAAAAAAAAAAAATCTGCGCATTCGACTTAGATTCTAATCAAACGGTCCCGATGTTAACTCAAGAGGATGTGGATTCCATTTCTCTTGCTATATGATAGCAACTGATATGTTGACTTGACCAATTAACCCTGTTAGATTATATAGGTTCGCTAAGTTTAATGGACATTAATGAAACGTGCAATGGGTTTGGTGAACTTGTCATTCAATTCCAATCAAGGCTTAAATCCAAGCAGACATATGAGGCCTAAAATAACATATTCGTACTGACATAAACAGCGTAGATTTGACTTTTTTACTAATAAATCAAGAGTTTATCTTGTAGATCACTTAAAATATTCACTGATGTCGGCCCCCAAACAGAAATTTTATTTCTAGAAATATAACAATTAAATTATCGGAAAATAGATAAATTTCCTTTTTTTTCATCTCATGGAAGGGAGTGAACCAATTGGTTTGGTTCCTTGAGAAATTTATAGGGATCAAATCAATGATTCTGTGCTTATAATTTCCGTAAGCTGCTGGGAATTCGGTCACAAAAGTTTCGAAAACTATATGATCAAACTATTGATTTGATCTTTATAGAGATTGTCAAAATTAGATCCTCACATAAATTAAAGAAACCAGATCATTAGTAACGTCTCTTTAATTTTTCAAATTGTGTGGATATTTTTTTTTTCTTTTTTAAAGCTTGTCAGCGGCTGACAAATTGTTTAATTATAAAGAAAATGTCTCATTACATCTATAGCTTTATTTTGACCACAAACAATCTCCTTGCAAGGAGCTCAAATTGTGAAAAAAATATCTCGTTATATCATTTCAAATTGTGTGGATGTTGGCGTGCAAATTGTGAAAATTAAATGTGGTGCCCCACTTAAGGTCCTTTAGACTCCTTAGTCTCTTAATCCCACTGAACAACTTCTCCTTAACCCGAATTAAGTTTTGTTCATTTTGTTCGGATTAAACCTCCTCGGTACTTTTTCTTGTCTCTTTAGCACATTTTCCTAATCCAACTCTACCAGACAAGTACTTCTTTGCTCCACTTAAAATTTAATTCCTAAAAGGGGAGGTAGCACAGTTGGCTAGAAAAAAGTCCTAGGGTTGTTGTACTCCAAGGTCGAGAGTTCGATTCTCCCTCACGACTTCGCAGTCTCTGCGAAGGTTTCAAAAAAAAAAAAATTTAATCCCGCATGTGACACCAAATGTTGGGAAATTGTGAGGAACTAATTGAGTTTATATGTTTAGTGGAGTTTGAGGTAGTATATGGAAGAGAGACACTCAGACACAAGATTGTTCTTGAAAGACGTGTTATTTTTTTTTATTTGTTGGTTACATGTCAAGTGCATGGCACCTCTATTTATACTACTTCTAAGAACATTCTAAACCTATTACACCTCATACAAAATATCTAAATATTTTTACTCTTATTCTTATCTATTTTCTGAATATTTTTTAAGAACACTCTATATCACTTCTCCTAAATATTTTCATACACATTTTTAGACTCCAAGATATTTTTCTACAACATTCTAAAACTTAGAAATTTAACATAATATTAAATTAAATTTATTCTATCAATACCAAACACTCTCGGACTGAATCAATCAATAGCTCGATCCCTTCTATATATCCAAAATAAAGTAATCTATTTCTTCTTTTGATGATTAATTTGTTTTTATTTCTACATAAAAAATTTGGCCCCAAACCTCTATTAATAAATCCTAGTTCCGTTTATCTCGTTTTTCCTGTAGAAATTTATTGGCATTTCAATGTCGGTTTCGGAAGAAAATATTCTCCGTGCAACGATCTACAGTGATGCAAGGAATCATTCCATCGTGACGTCTTGTTCGAGGAAATTTTCTTGGCCACAAAACGACAGAAGCTTCTTTAAAATTTAGGAGGATTTTCATGTATATCCCTCAAAATTTTTGAAATTATGTCTGTTTTCTCTCTAAAATTCAAAATATCATATTTACCCTTCTAATTTTCAGAAACTCGCGAATTTATTCAATTTATTGTCTTTTCTATTAAAATTTATTTAAAATTATACAGTGCCCATTTTAATCATTATTAAAAAGAATAAAATATCATTACAGTAAAGGTGTCTTTGCTTAATTATTTTCGTTGTATCTTCCTTTTATATTATTCATTTTAGTATTTAATTTATTAGTTTTAATATTCAACTTACTTGTTTTAATATTTGGGATACAAAATTTAGATTGCATTATTGTTTTGTTATTCAGTTTATTGACTAGTATTCAGCTTTTCGGTCTTAGGCCCTGTTCAGCGGCTCCACTATTCCCACAAGAAAAAAAAATTCAGTTGAACTGAATTTTTTCCCACATGAACAGTAATTTTTAGTTCAATTCCCACGCTCATGCCCATTCCCAATGACCCGCCAAACAGGCCCTTAGTATTTACCTTATTTGTCCAAAGGATTAGGTTATAAGATTTATGTAGCACTACTATTTTGCAACGTAGTTTATAATCCAGTATTCGGCTTATTTATTTATAAGGTTCATGTTGTATTATTAATCCCCAATTCAATTTATTTAATTTTGACATTATTATTAAACTTATTAGTTTTATTATTCATTTAAAAAAAAAATAGGGTGGAGCTTCGTTGCAAGTTTGACGGAGCATCACCCGACCTCCGTCAATTCACCGGAGATTGTGCGGGACAAAGAGGTAACTTATCTAAATTTTTAACTTTTTTTTTTTTTTTGTAAAGCATGTAGACGATGTCATTTATTTAAAGAATTATAGAGTAATTGTTACATAGATTAGACAACAAGTGTCCTAGAAAATATATAGTTGTAAACAAACTTAAACCGTACCAAGATATGTGCATTCTGTGAATACAAATTTGATCATCCTTGCTTGATGGGAATGACAGGAGACTTTATCTAGAAGACACTAAATTAAATTAGACCGAAAACTGAATCAACCAGACCGGAACAGTCACCACTCAGAAGTTCCAATAGAGACACTGAATCAAACCGGACCAGAAACTGAATCAACCAGACTGGGATAATCACCACTAAGAGGTCTCAATAGAGAGCTGTCAGTATGAGAGCCAGAAAGAAGGGAGGGAGAAGAGGAGGAGAAGAAAGAGAGCACATAACAAACACCAACACAAACCGTTATGCCATTTTTTTTGTCTCCGTTATGCCTCCACTTTTAGATTTTCTTATAACAATTTTTTATTTAAATTTATATATCAAAATAAAACCGTTAGATGTGATATATATTATTTTCTCTACATGCACATATTTTTTTTTATAGGAATCAATGAGTTGAAAAAAAATCAACATTCAGAATTTATCCATATCATTATATTTTTGCAAGTTGTTGACATTGATCAAAATAAGTCGAAATGTGATAATCTTTTGTATATGCATAAATAAAATAATACATATCAAATTTAACGGTTTTATTTTGATATTTGAGTTTTAAGTTAATTAATATTTTAAAAATGAAGACATGTTGAAAACACGAGAAATAGAGGTATTTGAATCCTACACTTAAAAAATATTAACAGGTCAAAATAGTCAGCAGTAACAATAGTATTAGTATATCAACGACTGACCATCAGAAGAATTAGATTTGGAATCAACAAGTGCAAAAATATGTCAAACGATATAAAAATATATGATGCCATGCACTTAACCATTTTAAAAGTCTCTAAAATCGATTTTACAGAATTTTGAAAGCAATTACGCTAATATGCTCAATAATAATGTAATGTTAACGGAATTTTGTTGATGTAATTGTAGCGTATTCAGCACCCATAAAGTATATAATTGCTGCTAATTTATAAGTTTTGGCCTTGTTAAAAATTTTTTTGTGAAATGTGCTACTTGAACATTTTGATTTTGAGATATTGTTGTTTTGAACTTAGCTTGCTTTGAAATTTGAGACCTTGTAACATAAAAGTAATGTATCAAGATGTTATGTTACCATCATCAGTAGTATTGAAAAAGAAGATATAATTAGATAAAAATAATTACAAAATGGAATGAATAAAATATAAAGTACAATTTCTATAAAAGAGAAGAATTTTGATTTTCAAGTAGAAAATATTTTCTAGAATTACAAAATTTTCTTTCAATTCTCAACTGTTATATAGCATTGAAAAAATACAGCACAGAAATTGACGAAGTGCTACAAGTCATATGGACATGTCCAGTTAAATACAGGACAAAATAAATGTTTCAATTATTAATAGAAGTAAATTATTAGTTAAGTTTAACAGTTTCAGATTCAATTAACATATGGGAAATAAGAAAATATTAAATTAAATTATTAAAGTAAGAGATTCTGGTGTTTTGATGAAAAATAGACAATTTAAAATGTTTCAACGAGTATACTAACAATTATCTTAGAGGAGGGTTCAAATGCCTCTATTTTTTGTGCTTCTGTCATGCCTCTATTTTTTAAAACTTTAATAACTCAAAATCTAAAACTTAAAAGTCAAAATAAAACCGTTGGATATGATTTACATCATTTTATCTATGCATGTGTAAAAAAAATTACGACATTTCAACTTTATTCTGATCGTCATCAAGAACTTGTAAAAAATGCACCAATGTGGATAATTTAGAGACATCGGTTTTTCAACTTATTGATTCACATATAAACAAAATTGAAATGCGGTAGTTTTTTATGAGCACATAGAAAAAATAACATAATTTGCATCTAACGGTTTTATTTTGACTTTTAAGTTTTAGATTTTGAGCTTTTAAAATTTTAAAAAATGAAGACATGATAAAGGCAAAAAATAGAGGCATTTGAACCTTTCTCGTTATCTTAAGTTATTTTTCTTAAAAAAAAAAAAATCTTTCTAAATATGTGTAAGAACAATTTTTTTTACTCCTATGTGTTCCGATACTATCTCTAAATACATGGGTCTAAACGCATGAATCCGAACGCACATGAGTAAAAATTCATGTTCACATGGGTTATGTACTTGTGTGTGAACGTGTGAATTCGGAAAATCAAGTTTGAGATATTAGATATGTATGAGAAACAATTAATGCATGCATTCAGATGTTATATATTAAGAAAGCATGCATTCAAAAAATATAAACAGTAAATTTAAAGTTGTTAAGTATTTCAAATAAAAAATATTGTCGCAACATAGATACATTAAAAAAATGATGATGCGATTGGTCAAAAGGGACAACAAAATTAATATTAGTATACAGAATAAATTCAATGAATCTAGTTATCTATATCTCCATGAAGCATGACCTTTCTTTTCATTGCATGCAGTATCCACGCCAAGGGCAACCAACTCTTTTTTTTTTATAAAAAAAAAGAAGGAAAAATTGGTTATTTGTCAGTTCAGAATATTCAAATTTGAAAAATGTCATCACATAACTATAAATATGAAAAATGTCACTTTAAACTTAGTTAATTCTTAAATTTGCTACAAATACACAAATTATATATTTTTTTTATTAAAACTTAACTAAAAAATACAGTTTTGAGATACGTATTTCTGTATTTCCCTATATACCCTTCAGACCCCTCATTATACGTATCTCAAAACTGTATTTTTTCAGTTAATTTTTAATAAAAGTATACAAACTATGTATTTGTGACAAATTTAAGAATTAACTAAGTTTATAGTGGCATTTTTCAGGTTTATAGTTTCGTGATGACATTTTTCAGATTTGAAGATTTTAGAGTGACAAATAACCAATTTTCCCAAAAAAAAAAACTATACATGCAAATTAGCTGGCTTTTAGTACAAATTCAAAACCATAGCTTTAAGTAAAATACATCTTCTAAACACGATTATGTTATCAATAAATTGTAACATGACTGTGGAAAATTATTTAAATTTAGTACTCGATTCGTACATGATTTCGAGGTGAAATAAATTTTTGTACCAAATTACCTATAAATAAACATCTGAATTTTCAACAATTTGATTTTAAGCAAAAAAAAAATGAAATTATAATTTTAATTCAAAACACATTTCTAATTTGTGTATTTCTTCAAGGGAATAATCACACAAGACTTCTATTTTTTTTTTCACCTGTGATAAATGACCCCCAAATTTTTATTTCTACAAACACCATTCTAAAGTTTCCAATTCGTAATAATTACTCTTTTAATCTTAACATTGTTTGACATCAGTAATTTAATTATAAAACGACTATAATGTCCCAAAATTTTTATCCTTATTTATTTTTTTATGATTTTAATAATACGACTTCAATATTGATTTTCAGTCAAGAATAAATACTTGTTAATATCTTTTTTTTTGCTGCTCATGAATTTGGTTGTAAATAAAAATATAATATGTTCATTAAAAGTGAATTAAACCATATCATGTGAAATATTGCATAAAAGTAAATATGAAGCATTCGATGTTGTTTCGACCTGTTATTTAAAAAAGTACTTCATTTGTAACAGATAAATATTAGTTTTAAAAAAATTACGCTGTTAATATATATATTGGTCATTTATTATCCAAATATAACAATTAATATTAACATCTGAATTTTAGTCGTCTCGGATTGAGAAGTTCGAAGGGGGATTGTCAAAAACTAAAAAGTTTCAAGAGGGGGGCACATGCACAAGCGAATCGTTTAAGAGCCGGAATTTTTATTTATATCATATTAAAAAAATAAATTAAATAACCATTGTTTTTATAGAATTCAATTTCTACCACGTGATGAAAAAGAACGGGTCCACCATTTCATTTGAAGGAAAAAAAAGGTTGTCCGGCATTTTATTTGGCGGACCAATTTTTTTTTTCTTTCTCTCTGTTTTTAGATGAATTATGTTAAAAAAAAAGTGAGTCTGTCATTTCAATTTTGGGTCCGCCAATGGACTCTCCATTTTTTGTCCCCCAATTCAATCGGCGGACTTGGTATTTTTCTAATTTTTCAAAAATAGTGGTTATTTGGTTTATTTTTTTAATATAATATAAATAAAAATTTCGAGTTTAAGAGGGCATATCTTTATCTTTATATAGTGTGAAGTCTAATCGACAACAAATTAATTTAATAAATCAGATTTTACAATAATTAAATACTATTTTACAGTTATTAAAAAATTTAAGTTGATTTACAGTAGGTACGCGCTATGTCCAAATATATGACTTCTGACTCAATATGCCGTAGAACTTTTTTGAGTCAATCAGTTCACAGATTCTAGCAAGAAATTGGGAAAAGAAAGTTCCGGATCTTCAGTGTCAAAATCAAACCCAATAATCCAACCGTGTGATAGTCAAAATGAGCTTTAATATCACCCTTAAATTGGGATGATTGGTGAATCCAACCAACCATTTTGTACGATCTGCATGAGGTGTTCTCTCTCTGCCCCCAAATATCCACTTCCTATTATTTCGCGCACTCGCAATTAAAGAAATAAACCCAAAATCAAAAAGTAATCAGATTTGTGTTTTGGGATAAATCATAAATCTTGTCATCCACAAGCTGTTGCTAGTCGCATATACCCACGCGAATATCCGCCACGTGTACGGTCCTCGTGCTTTCTGGGACACATCCACTGGTCCCACCACACTATGCTTCCACCCGGATTAAACCGTACCGCACGCACCGTTAATTTTAGATAGGTAAGTCACGGGGTAGAGATATTGACGGAGAAATATTTGCTTCACGCAGAGCACTCGTCATATACTTTATTATGTCTTTATTGGTCATGTTCTGCGTGAAGCCAAAATTACTCTGTCCATATATTTACCCGTAAGTAACGTGTTGAATAAACAATCCATTTTCTGTGCAAAGACCAGTTGCGTCGATGTTGAAGATAATCCTTCTAATACAATACACCAGGTCTAAATTGGAAATATCTCCTGATCCACAAACCCCCCTCTCTCTCTCTTCTTCCGCTCACCCCCAACTTTTATCCTTTCTGCCATCTCTCCTTGAGTCCTTTCTGAATTTTTTTCTCCAATCGTGAAATTCACCTCACCCCTCTCAAAACCCTAACCCTAAATTCCCTTCTTAGCAACCCTACCCCTCTCAATCTCTGATCACTCATCCATTGCATCTCCGACCAAGCTACATCGGCAGCGGCGGAGATGACAAGGCGGTGCTCTCACTGTAGCCACAACGGCCACAATTCGCGAACGTGTCCAAATCGAGGCGTAAAGCTATTTGGCGTAAGATTAACAGATGGGTCGATAAGGAAGAGTGCGAGTATGGGGAATCTCTCACTTCTCGCTGGATCTAGCGGCGGCGCATCGCCGGCCGATGGTCCCGAGAACGGCGGAGCTGGAGGGGCTACCGCCGACGGTTATGCTTCCGATGATTTTGTCCAGGGATCATCATCGAGCTGCCGTGAAAGGAAGAAAGGTTCTAATTTTTATTTATTTATTGTTCTACATTTAGAAAAGTAAATAACTTTGTTATATATATTTATTTGGCTAGTCTTTTGCTGGTTTGGATTTTGGAAGATCAGTTTACTTCCCTTCTGCCTTCTGGCCAAGAGAAAGAGCATTGTGCACTTTAATTTTGCTATTGAAATAACTCGTGGGTTTTACTTGTGAGATAAATGGGATAAATTTGGAGATCGTGAAAATCTAACTCGGAGTGTTTCCCACGAACAGATTTGCAATTGGATTTGCTTTGGCTCAAATATTCGAAGAGCATGATGCTTTCATTCTTGTACTAGTTTTTAGATCTCTGAATGCGAGTATGCAGAAATAATTTTGTCTTCTAATTGTTTTTACTAATAAGAACTAATTCCTATAAATCCAATAGAGACAGGAGCAGAGAAAGTGACTTTTCTCCTTACACTTTTGTTTTAAGTAGAGCACCCTGTTTGTAATTAAAGATTAATTTTTTTAGGCCCCAAAAATTCTGAATAATTTAAAAACTGTGCGTGCATGAACAAACTTTTCATCAAATTTGGATTTATAACTGGAAAGACCTGTTAATTATCTAATTTTGATAATGCAGAAAGTTACATTGCTATCATGTTTATTTTTCGGTTTATTATCTTTCTCATATCTTTGCCATTATAAATTCGAGTAAGCTAGTAAGCCCCCCAAGGTAGTTCATGATCTTGATTTATCTGAGGAGCCCAGCCATTTGTGTTCCAAATTATTCATCCTTTTGGAATTATTTTTGTATAAGATGAAGAGGTTGAGAAATCCATTATTTTGGTGGTTTCATTTGTTAACAATTTGCGACCACTTGATCATACAAAACAGGCTAAAAAATGAGAAATTTGGAATGAAAATGGTTGGCTCATCAAGTAGATCAAGATCAATGGATCAAATTTTTTGTTTGAGACCATTTGAATGGTCTTATAAGTTAAGATCACAAATCCCCTTGGTGTGAGACTATACAAGCTTCATCATAGAATTTTGTATTTTCCTTGGTCACCCAATAGTCGGTTATTCCATTTTTTTCATTAAATGGTTTTGTTTCTATAGGTTTTAATGCTCAATAGGCATTTTTTGTTTTTTTTTTGTAAAAAAGAGAGAGCCAAGGACCAATGATACCCTAAAGGAGCTGAAAAGGTTGAAAGAGATCAATATTAGATTTTTGACACAGATCTAATTGTATATCCTATCTGGTTTTTTAGTGGTGATTTTGAAACATCAATCAGCACTAATATGTCCATATCACTTTAAGCAGTAAGCATCTTATCAGGCATATGCTACTGGAGGCACTTTTAATTAATGTGCTTTCTCAGTAAATTATGAATCCCTTTTTTATTCTAATTATTGGACTTAATTTTGCTGCGAAGAGCTTTGTAATCAAATTTTACTGAAGTAAACTCAGCTTCAGTGATTGCTTTTCATTGGCATGTACACCAAGCAAGGCGAGTGCTTAGCTTGCCTAAAGGACTGTTTCCAGTACTAAGCATCTTTTACTGTATGGAAATTTGAACAGGGGTGCCGTGGACTGAAGAGGAGCACAGAATGTTTCTACTAGGGTTACAGAAGCTAGGGAAGGGGGATTGGAGGGGTATATCTCGTAATTATGTTGTATCACGGACCCCCACACAGGTTGCGAGCCATGCCCAGAAATATTTCATTCGTCAGCAGAACATGACACGCCGCAAGCGCCGCTCCTCCCTCTTTGACATGATCCCTGACGAGGTTATTCATCTCTTTCTATCTAATTCTCACTTTCATACAACTTTGCAAGTAGTGATATACCGATTTATTCTTAATTCATTCACATCAATTCAATTTTAGTGGTACACGAAGAAAGAACTTATTGGTGGATAAGATGAGAGTCACTTTATAAGACTTCAAACCTGAAACCAACATTATAAGAGTTGATTTCTTTGTTGTACATTTGAAGGAAAAAGAAGCTTCTGAGTTCTATTTAGTTTCATAGTTCAATCAGCACACCATTTCCATCTCACTTTGTAAACGGCCTTAAAAATATCTAGCATGATTATATAATATTTTGTTTGTTTAATCATTATATAACAGGATTTTTTTTTGTTAAATATATATATTGTAATAAAATGCTCACACTTTTTTTCATTATTCTATTAAATGCAGTCTTTAGATCTGCCACCGATGCCAGTTAGCCAAGAATCAGAGGCACAAATAAATAATCAATCCGCACAAGTACAGACCCACCCTGTGACAGGCCCACTGGAAGAAGAAACTGAATCAATGGACTCCTCCAGTAACTCTCTCCTTAACGAGTCTACACCAAATGTAGACGCTTCTCAGGCTTCTTTCCAGGGGAACACCTCTGGCTACCCTCCAGTCATCCTTCCTGCATACTTCTCTCCATTCCTCCAGTTTTCTCTACCTCTCTGGCCTAGTGGTACTGAACCTGTGCAACAAGAGACACATGAGATTGTGAAACCAGTACCAGTGCACTCGAAGGCTGTTAATGTAGATGAGCTGGTTAATATGTCAAAATTGAGCATAGGAGAGACCAACCGAGAATCCGTATCGACCTCTCTTTCTCTAGGTCTTATTGGGAGCTCAAGTCGACAATCAGCTTTTCATGCAAATCCACCTACAGGAGCTCAGGCATGATAAGATGTTACTTATGCAGTCAGGTTTCTATACAGAACAAATTTATTAACTGTGGCATGGTACCATTTGGTGTAAGTTAAATGTTATTGTTGTTATTAAAATATATATTTTTCATGTGCAAGTGAAAGGAAGGCAGACCTTGCTCTGACATGACATAAAAATATCGCTGTAGTAATTGTTGATTAATATTTCCGTTGCTGATGTCAGTTATATTATTACATGGTTGTCTTTGAAAATTAGCAATTTTAGTATCTTGCTTGGACACTGCTTTCAGATTTTTATTTATAAGCTATGTTGTATTTTGAGGAGCTTGTATATGAGATCCAAGGAGGAGACAAAAAAAGTAGATTACATATTTGATTTGAATGTGTTGCGTAGAGTGAACTCATTTGGTTCTTCAGTTCTCTATGTAGGTCAATGAGAGCTATGAAACAGGAAATGACAATCTCAATGCACTATTAGAGATTAAATCTCATTGCAAAATTATCAATGTCATGTAGTTGGAATTCAGCGTATTGTTGCTTGCTAAGGTTGTCAAAATTGTTGTGACTTGGGTTTCTTACGGAGTAGTGAGCACTGGCTGGCGATTGGTGCTCATCATGGCTATGGTTTTCTCTGTTTACATTCTTGTATCTGATGTTTACATGTCTCAGAAAACTAAATTTGTCAACTAAAGACAAACCGTGATAGTGGGTGGCAGGGCAGGGCTGTGGTTTGAATGCGTATCCTCTGCATTAACTTAAAAAGAGAATCTTTTGAGTTTAATGCATGTTGGCCGTCTGATCAGGATTGGAGCTAACCCGGCCCCTGCCTATGACTCACGGGGCCCTTTAATATTAGTGCTGTTCTCAATCGGACGGTTCAGATCTATTAATGCACGGTGAGTCAATGAAGAGTATACGAATTTGCTCAGATTTTCATGTATTTGGATGTGTCAAAACCGGTCATGGCACAATGTGTAGGTATGGCTATCCGATATCCAAATATCTGTGTGGATAATAGTATGGATATGGTTTTGAATTTTAATTATCCAGTATCCGATTAGTAGATATATACCATATAATTTAATATATATTATAAAAAAAAATTATGTTTGTATCTACAATAATCTAATATTCAAACCGTATCTGTATAAAAAAAAAACTGAAACGGATATATGATTTTATCACTGTCTGATCTTTATCGGATCCATTTTCACCCCTAACGGTGTGTGACTAGTCATTGTGCTTTGTTGGTACACTTCGATTTAATTAATAGAAATGTACACGTAATGGATGCGAAGGATTTTTGCAAACGTTTGACAGCTTGACAGCCAAGGGTTCTGCTCAAACCAATTCAACCTTTGAAATTGAGCTACAAACGAACTGCTCGGTAGTATCGAACGTTGGGAAAGTTTGAATAACTGACTTGTGGTACCTTGATACAGAATGGTACGGAGGGAATGGATTTAATCTCTGTCCGGCACTTGCGCTCATGGTATCTAGTTCAAATTTAAAAATGGAAGTGCAACTTTTATTTATACATCTTTATATTTAGCTGAAGTGTAAGTAAGTCAGTTACGTCACGAGTCTAGGACTGAAAGGAGAATCATATAATTAGTGAGAATCATAGTACATCCTTTTTCTACTGTTGCTGCGAGGACAGAGGCGGAACTCAAGTGGGGGATTCATATAATTATTCATTTATATCCATATTGGCTCAATCAAATCCGAATAAGGATATGATTTCAGCACTGTTTATCTAAATCCTTTTTGTTTGCAATCTCTACTATATATAGTTATATACTGCATTAAGTATGCTAAAACTACATCTATAAACAGGTAATTCTGGCACTCAAAAGTCAAAACTAATCAGAAATACGAAGCTTTCTTTTACGAGCATAAACTGATACCAATTGTTTTGTTCAGACAAATGTATTAATTAAAGTCACTCTTCAGACAGAGAGATTGATTAAAACTTAAAAGTTACTATATAAGTTTGTAATTATAGGGAAAAATAACCCTTTTAACAATGTAAAGTCATCTAGAACTAATTAATACCAATGATCAACTACAGATATTGGTAGACAGAACAGTAACTTAGACACACAGACATAGATGCACACTATCTGTTGGTTAAGAACAAATACCCGATATCGATATATATGTTTTTCTTCTTAAATTAAGAACTTTTAACTTCAGATGTGTATCCCTGGATCGTTTTCTTTTCTCAAATTTGCAAGGAGCGCACTCTACTTTGTCTCTTCCTCCTCAACAATCTTCTTCCAAAACCGGTGGCGCCTCCAGATTTGATCCATTTGCTCCAATGGCACTTTCTTCGTTTCAGGCAACAAGAAATACACGAATGCTGTCATAGCGAACAGCATCCCTGTGAAGAAGAAAAATGTGCCAGCCTTCATGTGGCACAGCATTCCCAGAAATGTTTGGCCAATTAAAAACGTAACTAGAAATAGTACAGCAACAACGATACTCTGCGCCGCCGACCTGATTTCCAGAGGAGATACCTCATTTGGTACCAGGTACGTCAATGGGCCCCATGACCACGCAAACCCGGTGACAAAGAGACACATAATTATCAGAACCAAGTATGCATAGTCTTTTTCCATGCTTCCATGATCCTTTAGTTGTGAAAAGAGGATGCCTCCAATTGTTATCTGTGATAAGATCATCTGAATACCACCAACAATAAATAAGAATCTGCGACCAAATCTGTCAACCACGACCATGGCTATGATATTAGCTGTTGTCGCGAAAAGTCTCGTCACCACAGCTGACAATAGCGCTCCGCTCTCCTTGAACCCGATAGTGCGAAACATAACGGGTGCATAGAAGTTAATTACATTGATCCCCGTAAGCTGGTTAAAAAGTGGGATGACAATTGCCATGACAAGTTGAGGCCTGTACTTCCTCCTCAATATGTTTCGAAATGGATTTTTAATCGTACGCGAGATATTACTAGCGGCAATCAAGTCATCGAGCTCCTTTTGTACATTTGGGGTTCCCCTTAGTTTTTGGAGTATGATAGAGGCCTCTTCTATGTTTCCTTTTTGAATTGTGAAGCTTGGTGATTCGGGAAGGAAGATTGCTCCTATGGTAAGAAACGAGGCCGGAAGCGCAGCTAAGGAGAGAGAAATTCGCCAGCCCCAGCCGCCGTGGATCTTTTGAACAAAGTAGTTTAAGACATTTGCAAATAGGATGCCGAGACTGATGGAAAGCTCGAACCCGTTATTGATTGCACCACGGTATTGTGGAGGCGCCATTTCGGAGAGATACAACGGAATACACTGCACAAGAAAAAGTAAATCATGAATCAGATTAACAATTGAGGGAGAAGGAATTCAATTCTAGATAGGATGCCAGAAATGTATCGTTATCCTGATAATTGTCTGGAAAAAATACAGGATCTGCTGAAAGATCCACTTCAAATGTTTCAATACATACATTTGATAAATAACAGAGGAAAAATCTCAAGTAGTGTCAAATATATTAGAATAATTTTGACAGATTGACAGTCAACTAACAACTTTGATGAAATCTAATGCATGGCTACTTTCAGTTCTTAAATGGAAAATTCAGAATTTACTAATTTAGTTATTGAATTCACACACACACACAAACAACTTGAGTCTCCAAACTTTTATTTACACCAAATAGACCCATCAACTTTCTTGGAAAAACTAAGCTGGTTAGCAAACTAGTTCTCAAGATTTCAAAGAAAACTTCAGCTAATCTTTCAAATTACCACACAACAATCCAGTTAGTCTTATTGTTGGTCAAAAATTAGAACTAACTTTTAATTTTCAAAAATTGAAGACTGACTTTGTTTTTCAAAATTAAACACTAGTTTTGGTGCAAATAAAATTTAAAGACCAAGTCGATATTTTTAAGAAAAGTTCAAGTACCAAACTTAAAATATCTCGTTCTTTAATCACCTCTTGCTTTTGTCTTATGGTTTTTTTTATGGAATCCAACCCAAATTGATTTCCCTTGCTATTTAACATGACCGGTATTTTGTGAGATCATCATGAAGACGCAATGCCCCATTTTTTATTTTAAGAAATTAAAAAAATAATTTGTCACAAGCAAACAAGATTTTTTTTTGTTAATAAATGAATGAAACTGTATCAATAATTCGGTCTCATTGGCCTCTCCCCAATTATTTGGTTTCACTAATTTTCACAATTTATTGCACCAACGTTCACACAGCATGGAAAATTAGTGGGGCCCGGATGGAAGGGAGAAAAAGGAGTTAAGAAGGTCCGTAGATTTCGCAGTTCCCACTGGAACTGAATCAATGATTTGCTCTCAGTTTTTTTCAGTTTTTATGTGATGAAGAAGACATGTTGCAATTTATGAAAAGTACCGAGACTGAATCATTGATCCGTCTCAGAAAATACCTCGATGGAACCAAAAAAATAAAAGCAATTCTTTCTTGTTTCTGATAATTTGATTTTGAAATTCTAAAATAAAACAAATGCTTAATTGTCTCCATATTGGATCTTAACGAGGCGTATCTTAAAAATGATATTCCAACTAATATTTTCCCTTTTCATTTGGTCCCCAGAATATACTACCTTGCTCGAGCAATAATCCTACAACACATCCCAACAAAAGCCTGAGTGGAAGGGGTCCAAATCACCCCCAAAGAAAGACATATAAATTATACTTTTTTTGCTTTCTGATTCAGCTGTCAACTGTGGGTCACTTGGTCACACAAACAACGCAATGTAAGTGGTTGAGTTCATCCACTTTGAAAACATCTACCTTTTACCTTTTCATTTTGGACCGTATATGGACTCAAGATGACTCAATATGTGAGCCCCACAATTTTTTTTTTCTATGTGGGAACACAAACATCATGCCTTCTTGTCGCTTTTTGTGTGTGTGTTTCCTTCCAAATCAAACTCTATTTTATATTTTAAAATTTATAACTTCATAGATTAGCAGTATTAGCTGTATGCCTCAATCCATGTTATTTTTTAGCCGGGAAAATTGGTTATTTGCCACTCCAAAATCTTCAAATTTGAAAAGTGCCATCACGAAACTATAAATCTGAAAAATGCCACTCTAAACTTAGTTAATTCTTAAATTTGCCACAAATACACAATTTTTATACTTTTTTTATTATTAAAAATTAACTAAAAAAAATATAGTTTTGAGATACGTATAATGAGAGGTCTGAAGGGTATATAGGGAAATACAGAAATGCGTATCTCAAAACTGTATTTTTCAATTAATTTTTAATAAAAAAAAGTATAAAAATTGTGTATTTGTGGCAAATTTAAGAATTAACTAAGTTTAGAGTAGTATTTTTCAGATTTATAATTTTGTGATGATATTTTTCAGATTTGAAGATTTTGGAGTGGCAAATAACCAATTTTCCCTTTCCAGCCTAATCACATGAAACTCTATCAATAATTAAACTAACATAGGCTTATTTATTTATTTATCAAAGCGTTACAAAGAACTAATTTGCTTTTATGTCTGGGAGGTCGACTACCAATGTGATTTTTTTGACAAGACAAATTATGAAGAAATATAGAAAGTAAAAGAATGATCTACACAGTGTTTATTGACTTGGAGAAAGCATATGATAAAGTACTTTGGAAGAAGATTTAGTCTTGGAAGGAGATTTAGTCTTTTCCCTCACTACCATCTGCTCATGTTGACAACCGAGTGCACACTATTTCAAAATCCATACTAATATTTTCTATAAAAACAAATCTGGTTAAAAATTAATTAAATAAAGAAGTTAGAGAAATTCAACTTCTCTCCACCAATATGAAAATAATCATATGATTATGGATAGATCTTAGATCATTTAGTTAAATTGATTACATGTTTTAGATTGAACCTGATTTCGGTTCGATGGGCATAATGAGTAGGTAAGGAGCATAGTGACAAATTAAAAGTTTGGGTTCGGTTAGGCGGGGTTAAAAATTCGTAATTCGGGTATAATTCAGAAATAATTCGGTACAACAAGGAAGGAAAAAAATTCTGAAAGAAAACCCTTAAAAAAAAATTGGCATTTTTTTGGCGTTTTTATCGAGAATAATTCGTGCATCGCGTTTTATTCGCGAATTATTTGGTCAAACGTTCAGTCCACGTTTTATACGCAATTTGGTGCGACAAACCCAGAAAAACGTTTTATACCCGAATAAAACGTTTTTAATACAAGTACCCTGTCACTATGGTAAGGAGCACTAACAGAATGATGATGTTTGATTTCAACTGTCTCATCTGAAATAGACAAATTCATATATGACTAAAATCATCTATCTATATTCTATAGAGGAGGGATACACTTACAACATTTGACAAAGTTACAACATGTTACAACATTCGATTTTGTGATTTTCGAAGTCTAAATAGTCGATCCAAGCCGTTCAACATGATCTCTATATTAAAATGTGCTTTGAGACCAAATTTTACATTTTTCTAAATTTTTTTACTATTTATTAAGTATTTACAAAATTGTTGTTTTTAGACAATTTTGGATCACTGAAAACAAAATTTTTGTAAAATACTTAATAAATAGTAAAAAAATATATAAAATTTGATTTCAAAGCACATTTTAATGTAGAAATCATGTTGAACGGTTTGGATCGACTGTTTGAACTTTGAAAATCGCAAAATTAAATATTGTAACATGTTGTAGGATCTAAAATGTTACAAGTGGATCTCTCCTCTATTATATAAGATCATTACAATTGAGGAGAAGTTTGAACTATTTGGTTTGCATAGGTCATACGTTTTAGGCAGTCCACATTTTTGGTAGCAGAGAAGACAATGTTTAGTCATGTTGTTATTGATTCCATTATGGCACGTCACATTTCGTGATGTGATTTGTGTGTTGCATGACGTGTCTCATTTTGATTAAAAATGACACATCACAACACATCATACAAACTTATTTAATGACGTGACGTCATACAAACTATTTTTTTAATATTGTTCTAATATTTTAATTTATTTTGTAATATTTTCTTTTTCCTAGTAGTTTTTATTTTCATTCCTATAAACTAGAATAATTAAATGTAACTAGTTATATCATATTTGATCAAACTATTCTCCATCATTTTAGCTCATATGAAAAAAGAAAATAGTCACATACTGTTGCGTGACGTAACCATGTCACATGTCAATGTCATAATATTTGGTTTGTCATAGGACCACCATTGAACTTTCTTTAGGATTAGGTCCGCACCAACTTTGAGCAAATTACATCCAAGAGAAACTGATGAAGCGAAGAGTAGAAAATTAAGGCTTAGCTAAAATTATCTACGTCATTTCTATGATTTTAAAATTTTAATTATAAAAATAAAATTTAATTTAATTTTTTTTTATTTTTTATATAGTCTAGCCACTCTCAATATAAAATAAATATTTAATTGTAGTATAGTGGTTAAAAGCTATATTTTGTAGTTGAGAGATTTTGAGTTCAAATTTCACTCATTATAATTGTGCATTTTAATTTTTAGCTACCCATATCAACATTTCTAGTTCCGCCCCTGTAAGAAAATTGTACCGACTTCCACTAATTTAGAATCACTCGCACTATCTCACTCTTGTATTAAACGAAGAAGACTGATCGTGACTTCATCTTTCTCATTTGCATCTAGAATTATGAATCCGTAATCTAGCTTACAGGTATCGGAGTACAACGAGCTCTATTAAGCTCTCAATTGAGCGATTGAAATTCGGTACTTTAAGATTTATACGGATCAAGTACGCATGAATCTCGATATAATTCGAATGGTTTGGATCATGAATCTTGATATAATTCGAATGGTTCGGATCGGATATCAAACAAAATTTGATTATATGCCCATCAGATTCCTTTGCCATCCGCACTTGTAAATTTGTAATTTGTAGAAGTTGTGAATTACATTTTAGCCCATCTTACAAAAGCAATTAGAATATTCGGAAAATTTGAATGCGAATTATTTATTTGCGTGTCACAGTCGGACATTTTTTCTTTAACAATCCTTGTCAAGGCGATTTTTCTATGGGTATCAATTGTTGCATTACACTAATTAAGCACTGACAAAATTGCAATTAAGTCAACAGTCAATTTTGGATGTAATCAAACATCATCATTCATTCCAATTTCCAAGCAAGATATTCAAAGTCAACGCTAGATTGACTAGTAAGGCCGCCTTCTACCACTAGAGTTGCATCATGGAGAATTTGGTTGGGAAAAATCTAACTTTACTCTACTTGTAATTATTGTGATTACGACCCAATTTAGTGTTTTCTTATTAAATACTATTCCACTAAGAATTTAATAAGTGTTTTTGGTTTGACATGACCGGATTTACTGCGACACATTCATACTATATATGAATTCAGAGTAGGTCCGATGCCCATCGGACCTAGTTTGGTTCAATGGCTGAAATGACCATTCGATTACATCAAAACCCGTGCTCAATGCATTAAAAGCCGTGCAGTTCTGTTTCAATTTTTGTGTGCACGGATATTAATGCTAATCATACGGGTTAGAGCTAATTGAACCTAAAAGTAGATCTGATGCCCATCGGACCTACTCCTATCTCTTTATGATGTCATTTTCGTTATATTAATTGTGGATTAAAATTTGACAAAATTTCTTTATGATGTAATTTTTTGTTATATTAATTGTGGATTAAAATTTGACAAAATAAAGGCCAGCTAGCTAGAATTACCTGATTGGTGAAGCCAAGGCCGACGCCTAACAAAACGCGTCCTAGTATCAACATGTAGACGTTAACGGCAGCACCTCCCAATGCGGAGCCGATAATAAAGACACTTCCACCGATGAGCATTGACGCTCTTCGGCCGAGCGTCCTGGTGACCTTTGATGCACAAAATGCAGCTATGAGGCCAGCAATGTAGAGGGAGGAGGTGAACACCATCAGCAGCTGGCTGTCAAACTTGCAATAGTTGCTCGTCTTATTGTCGCCTTGCATTTTCTCGTATACGTCCGGAAAAAATTGTTTTAGGAAAGACCCCATGGAGGTTACACCACCTATATGCATAACCAAATCATTTTTTTTAAATACCATGATGTTTATAATAATAATAACAACAGTAGTAGTAATAGTAATAGTAATATTAATATTATTATTATTATTATTTTAAAATAATAATTTATAAAGTAAGACAAATTTTATAAAAAAAAATTGCATTCAACAAAATTTTGGACAAAAATTAGTAATTTTCTCAAAATACAAAAAAACCTATACAATGAAAAATAATATGGTAAGACGACATAATTATTTTTTTTAAAATAATACAATAGAATTACATCACTTTAGGAGATTTTTATATCTTAGATATATCAAATATATTTTCTTATATAAGAAGTAAATAATTGGTTTTGGTACCTGTTTTAGGTACCATATTTGGTACTTGAGATTTCCACTATTTAAAAAAAGAAGAAGAAGAAGTAAAGAATGAATACATAGCCGTTAAATAATAATAAATAAGGACAAAAAAAAATTATACAGATATCAACATGGATCGAAAATATTGCATGCATAATTAAAAATCTCAGGATCATAATCCTTTTCAACAATTAATAATTTTAGAATATAAAATTTCAGGTGGGGTTGTTACATAAGAACTGTCATTAATTTGTAAGACTCAGCTGGTAATTTAATATATTAGCAAATTAAATCTTTAATTCAATATCTTTTGTTTAACATGATATATACTGATATACAACAAAAATAATCAACAACTGTGAATTATTGACATACGGACAAATAATTGACATATTTCTCTAATAAATCGACTAAATCACAACCAGTAAATTAAAGATACCATGATATAATTAGTAAAAGATACCATGATATAATTAGATAAACTTATAAGTTAAATAAACATAGAATAGGTTATTGGTTGGTTTGTATCTCACGGGACCACGCCTATATCTACAAAGTAGCAATATAATTAGCAGAGTTTGAGAGTATATATAGAGATACTATTTTAGTAGAAGAATGTCAATTATCTCCACTTCTCCGTATATCCATCCATAAATACACACTGCTTTCCAGTTCACGTCCCATAATCCCATTCCATGTGACTCAGTCGACCTCTGCATGCGGGGCCCACAATCCTATTTTTGCCGAAGCTACTTCCTCTCCCTTACTACGAACTGGATATATCCGGTTCGGCGGTTAGTATCACAGTTCTCCTTCCAAAACCGCCACCGTTCCAAAATGTTATCCAAAAATTTTGCGACATTTTGTTAGTAGGGAGGCGAGAATAATTACCTGAGATGCCGAGGTCATAACCGAAAAGAATACCACCGCTCCCGGCGACGATACAAGAGAGAATAACAAAAACGGTGACTCTACCATTGTAACCTCCGGTGACTGGACCTCCTTCCACCACGAAACCTCCCGGCATTGAATTGATGCCCTGTTTTGTCTCCTAATTGGAAGAGAGAGTGGAAAGATAGAGAGAGAGAGGGAGAGATGGAGAGGTGTTGGGGGCTATATATGGAGTGTGATAGAGAAATTAGAGAAACTTTGTATTATTAGAGTCTCTAGAGACTGAGCGACGTGGATGTCTCTGCTCAATGCCAGAATCCATAATAGAGAGAGAGAGAGAGGGATCTTTTTACGGGCTCTTATCGTAAAAGGTGAAGGGGTATGTTGGTAAATAAAGGAAGAAGGAGGGACTAAATTTGAATTTCATCCGAGCTGGTTTTGGTATAGATGTTGTCGTTACCTCTATGTTACAGTCTGTGTTGTGCTCAGCCTCAGCATCAGCATCAGAGTCAGTGCGTTTGAAAGGAATTGGTTTGGTGGGGACTTAACAGTTGACGGTTAACACTTAAATCACTTGCTTCCAAGTTCAAATTTTACAAAAGAGGTCAAATAAAAGGGAAATCAAATGGCAGTACTAGTATATATAATCTGTCTATATCCTTTACTTTAATTCCCTTCACTCTGCTTGCCTTTCCCTCCAAATTCGGAAACACAATCAGTTTTGATAAGAGATACCAGAGTTTATCCCCCAAGAGGCCAAGTTGCAATTAACAGCTCCAATGTTTCGTTTCACCTGTAAAATTTTGAATATTTTTATACAGTAAGCTTGATTTAATAATTCAAACTTTCCAGGGTTTTTAGTACTAAATAAGGAAATTAAATTATTTTTTTAGTAACAACGACTAATATATAGATACTAAATCAAAACGTCCACCGCACTAATTTTGGTACCAATGAACAATACTTAAATTTAACAGTAAATAATCGATGGATTCTATGTTCCCATTTTTGTTTTATCCTCCAATTTAAACTGCGAAGTTTAAGTTGAATCATTTATTTGTGACATAAGCTATAGTTTAGGGCCCCCATCCCAACCAACTGAAAAATTATTGATGCAGCAAAATTGCATAGGAAGAAGCCAGAAGCCAAGTTACTTATATTTTTGAATGGTGCAAGAAATTAGCAATCTACCAATGAATTATTTCTGATTTCGAAATAAAAACTAACTCTCTTTGCCTTGGGCTGAAACAGGTTTACAGTGATGTATTAAATTATCTATGAAAAAGAGAAGTAAAGAAGGCATCTCATATTACTATGAATTTCAGGAAAGCTTAAGCCTAGGTCATCCAATTAGCAGACTACCTAAATGCCTGGAGTCCCATTATTTATTGTTTTTTACATTATGAGGATACCATGCAGCATGTATTTTACATGATTTGCCACCTTCATTAGTATAGCAGAGACCATGTAAGTTTTGTTTAGTGCAGTATACAAAGCTCATAGGAATCATAGAAAAAGTATGCACGGTTTATCTTCTATAACAGAAAGTACAGCACAAAATTACCTGTTTGATTTTCTCTATTTTTCTGATATTAGAGTAAAATGAACATTTGTGCCAAGTCTGTTTCAGAAATCCCAACTGTTTTGAAAAAACAGTATTTATCTACAATTCTCCAATTATGTATAGAACTCAAGTTCTTGCAACTTCTCTACATATAATGATAAGATTAAAACATATTTAAATTATGGAAAAAGAAATGATAAAAAGAGAAGATAAAAAGTCGATGGGACCAAGAGAAAATAAAATAAAAGACATTAGGAAAACCACAAGAAATTAATAGCCACGTCCACACTACACAAAGAGGTCCCCAATCGATTAACATGAATGATAGCTTAGAAGATGCTACATTGCTTCTGCGACCACGGTTTATCTTTAGATCGAATATTCTGTCATATCGAGGAAAGTTCTTGCCATGTCTTTCTCTTTACTTTGAAGAAAAGTAATTGCACCATACAGAGAAAGACAACTGACAACAATGCAGCACTGGTTATCACTACCACAAAAATAAACCTTAGATGTTTTATTCTTTTTCCCCGACATATGTCGTAAAAAAGATGATAGAATGTAGCTTTGTGGAATTAGCTTAGCAAGAGAAAAATAAAGGACCATGTGTTACATTGATTGTTAGGCAGTTTTAGAGACCATGCCTGATCAATGCAGGAGCAGAATATACCAGAAGCGCTTATTTCAATTTGTTGGTAGCATTTCACCATCAGATGTATGGCAATGAGTGAACTCACTATTATTCATTTATTAACTATAATTAATATTAACTAGATTGCCTCCTTTTAATGTTGACATTAGACGTATAATTGCCGCACCACACTTATTTTAAGAAGTTGCAATTTGTTACCCAGGTTTCTTCCTGACACCAGTATGAAAAGGCTACTACATCAGATGTTATAGTACTGGCATAATCACAAGGCATCTTGCTGATCTTAAACTTATCTTTTCCGTATCAGATTGATTATACATTTTCTTTTAATTTTCCAAGATCTAATTGCAGATATGAAATTTAATTTAATCTAATTTTGGATGAATTGAACAGAGCAAACATTAATTGCATAATTGTAGATTGGTTGATTCAAGGTTGGCTCCAATTAAAGCTTAATTAGAATTCATTGAGAGTTCATATTGTGTGAAAATGTGGTTAATCCACAATTAGGGGAAACCTAGTATCATCACTGTACCAATAGTAAACCAGTCAGTCTTGGAAACATTTTGCAAGTATTGGTTGAGATGCAACAGAATGAAAAAGAACGAAATATAACGAAATATACAGCATAACTCGAACTTGTCTCAAAGTAATCAACAAAAGGCCTCTGTACCACAAATCAGTGTCTTTGAAGAAATTAAAAAGTGGGCGGACAAAAAAAGCACAAAGAAATTGTCAATATATAAAAGCTTGTATGTAAGCATGTATTCCTAACAAAAAAAAATTAAAGGCTATAAATCACAAACATTATTTTTTCTCATAAGCTTTATGCTCTCCGCAATGGTTGAACCAGCAGTACCTACAAAACCCAAAGAAGCACAACTACAAACCGACTCCTCTACATACAGCAACACGTCTGGCAAATAACTGCCAAGTGCACAACTTTCCTGTGAACCATGTACATCCAAATTTCTTGGCAGGAAACCAGATTTGATTCCCAACTCTGCTTTCATAACACCTTTGGCAGCATCCACCACCAAATCATCCCTTTCATCCAAAGTATATACTTTGTACTTTTTGTCTCTATCTATTTCATCTAGATATGTCTTGGTCCAGTTCTCTCTTGGTAGATCAGTCATGATGAATATGTCAATTGTACCGGATATGGTATTGTCTTGATTTAGAGATTTTAGCTTATCTTTGAGGGCCGAGAAGGTACCCTTCCAGTGATTCTTAAATTGACCATCTAACAACCTCAATTGGGCACACAGAAATGGCCTCTTCATATTTTCCAAGGCAAATTTTCTCCCTGCTTGCATGATTTCTGATGCAAAAGGGAGGAACTCAATTTTTTTAATCAAATTCTTTAACTTCAAATCAGTGGAAGATGCATGTATATCGATATATGATTGTGACCCCTTGTATGGTGCTGAGAAAACAGTGCCAAAAGCTAATATTGCAGTCCTGCCAGGTACTGTACCAGGCCCAAGAGATCGGTACACATCTTTCCGAGTTCTAACATACGAAATATTTTTCTTCTTTTTCAAACTTTCATCAGGTTGAAAAGAGTCCAATTCTTTGTCAGTGTGCTGCTGGTACGTCCAAACAGTGGTTCTACAGTCATCTTCTACAGGGTATATACAGGTGTTGGTACTGCTGATTGGGTTTAAACCTGATATTAGATATCTACACTGATCAGAGAGATCCGAAATATGTCTCATTGTAGAAAGAGAACAGCACATGCTGGAGAAGCATGCCTTCTTCATGTCTCGGCCGCACCAGATCGAAGCAAAAACCCTAAAATCAATTGTTCTAACCATGGATGCTGAGACTGAAGATATATCAACTATGTCAGCTATTGACACGTACCTGAAAATATACGTAATACGAATGGTCAATATTTGTCAAAGTTTATTGTGTATCAACAAAGATTTCATAAGATACCAGTAATCACCATCTTCCTTCACTGTAGCCTCTAATTTTCATGTGGACTACATAATATTGTTTTAAAGTTGAATAGATACTGAGGTTAAAAACGTGAAAGAAATTTGTCCAGCCGCCCCCCCCCCCCCCCCCCCCCCCCCCCCCCCCGCTTTACATTTTAGTTTTCCGTTGACATTTTTTTTCCTGTTCTTTTTTTTTCATCCCTTTTTCCATTACTTCCTTCATTCAGGCTTCTTACAATAGTACAAGCACCAATAGTCTAATTAATAATTGAGAAATCATTGGATACAGCTAGATATTGAGCCCAGAATATAGCATTAAATGCTTCATATCAAAATAAAATAACACATCTTTCAGATCTAATAGTTCTGTAATTGAACTCTTGACAGTGACAGAACAATGACAATTTCCTTATATTAGAAACAAAATATATATAAAAAAAAGGACTGTTGTAGAAAAAAAGTTGAAATCTGATGTTTGTATTAAAATTACCAGTACGTAGCCATATTACAGCCTTTGTTTTAACTACCAGTGTGAACCATGAAAGTTCTCAAGTTGACATTTACACGAGATATGGTATCACTCACACTCTTCCATCAAATGGAGAATCTAAATTACAATATACAAGATAATGATGGTACTCAATAATTAAAGTGCCCAATACCATTAAAGAAAGCAAAGGTTACCAACTACATTCTCTCTCTTTTTTTTCTTAAATAAAAAAAGCAAATTCTACTTTATCTAGGTCCATCAATAGGTCTAGTGGCTCCCTAAATGCATGTATACATTTCATACTTATATAAATCAACTTAATGGTACATTACTAATGTCACTATCGCTTAATTATCCAGTAATTGCTGAAAGAACCTCAAATAAAACAGTAACAAAGAGCTGCCATTGACTGCGAGCTCAGCTGTACTTAACCTGTTGACACCAAATTCTAGTAGTTCAATTTTTGGTTAGTTAATTTAGGAAAGAGAACAATAACAAAATACAAGTCACGCTAAGAATATAACATAATTTCTGCTTATTTTAATTAGAACATAATTTGAAGAACATATGCGTACTATTTGTACTTTTATTCATTTACTTAATCATGCTCTCGGTAACTTTGTGCTTGACTACCAACCTATGGATACTAATGCCCAAAAATATTTCCTAATCTTCAAAAAAATACATTTGTAGTTAACATTTTTAATAAAACCAGATCTAAACTCTACCATGCTACACCAGAACTAAAGAGAACCATACAAAATGTACAAACGTACCAACCATACAAATCTTTAAACAAAGCAAAGACCTCAGCAAGTACTGCTATCAGCTGTGACCGATTACATGGTACGGGCTCTTCATAAATGAGAAAATATTCCCCAACTCCCAAATGGAAAATAATTGAGCCTCAAAGTGAAATCACTCCTAAGAACTTAAACCAGATCTGCCCCCACGATCAATCAATCTAACAGTCATGATTAAATTTACTACTGCGAAAACAATCAAAACAATATGAACTCAAGCCTTTTATTTTTTTTTGTTAAAATGATGTTAATTTATCGTCATTTGTGCTGAATTCTTGTTTACCTTACTTAAAACTTAACTTCAGTAAAGGAAGGCGTGTAATAGTATTATAACGAAACAATCAAAAACTTCACCTCTGGTCCCTGACAAGCTCCATTATATGGTCCCACACAGCGGCACGGAGGGTGGCGGGGCTCGTAACCCTAAACTTGGGGCAGCTCCCGAGCGCAACAGCGTGGTGGTCAAGCACAGGTGGTACAATCACAGTCCGATTAAGGATGGCGCCAATCAGAAGCGCGTTTTTCAGCTCACTAACCTGGTTTGTGAACCCACTATGCGGCGCGTACCAGAGGAAGCGCTCGTCGGAGAGGGAAAGACGGGAGCAGAGCGACGCGGAGGGAAGAGGAGGAGGGGAGGAAAAAGAGGCAAAAGGGGAGATATAGAGAAAGAGAAGGAGAAAGAGTGGTAGAGAAAGGAGGAGGTAGAGTAATGGTTTGGACCGCGGTGTCGGCGGTCGGGTTCGCCACCGCCGACCACTGCCGCGTTGCCAGTCCATTTTATTTTTTTATTTCAGTATTTTTATTTGTAGGTTGGTACCAAGAACTGGAGAGCTCGGAGCAAATTGGCGACACTCTGATTAACCAACTCGGAAGTAAGAACAGCGTCCGGATCCTCTGAGACAGTTATAGAATCCGGATCCCAGCATAACGGACCGGATTTAAACTCAAAAAATAAGTTGTTTTGGATTCAAGAACTGAGCATAGCATCTCAGATTCTGGACGACTGAGATGACATCAATTAATTGTTAAATTTGGGTCCGCCAGCACCGACTGAGCGTAGGGAATAATAAAAAATATGTAACACCTGATCACAACGCGATTTTCATATGCATGGAATCGAACACGGGATCAGATCGTAGGAGTGTGTGTTAAGACATGTTCATACTGTATCGTAAGAAGTGATGTTTAACGCGACACAATACGACATGTTTAGCAAAACACAACTAAACACATTTTGATACAGAGGAATATATTTATAACAAAAATTTAGAAATAATATATAAATGATAAAAGACCATATTTAATAATAATGTTTCTAAAAGAAGACTAAATTGAAAGGTTTAGTAACATTTCTCTCCTCCTACAAAATTTGAAAAAAAGAAAACGACAGAAGAATGGAGAAAAGGAAGAAGAAAAAGCAACTCGTACCTAAAAAGTTAAGGTTGTGTCCTGGGATCCGACTCTGTTGCTTTTTTCTAACTGATTCTAACTATTTAAAAAATTTCATTTGTGTATCTCGATAAAAAAAATTTCTATGCACAAATCTCAACGAATTTGAATGGTTGGGATCGGAAAAGCAGAACCATGCTTTTCTTACCGAGTCCGATCCTATGCCGTGAGGCGGAATTTTTTTTTTTATCACCGGCATAATTCGTTTTAAATTAAAAACCACCTGGGACTGATTTTGTAAAAAAGTACCACCCCCGCACAATGGTTTCTCGCACCAGTCAAGACGGGTCCGCACAATGGTTTCGCGCACTCGGTCCATGCAGGAATTTCGCTCACCAAGGGGTCCGCACAATGGTTTGGCGCACCAATAGGTAAGCACGGAAATTGACATACTTGCACGTATTTTAATGTACATAGCACGGATCTTGATGCAATCGGATGGTCCTTATAAAATTGGATTTTGAATAAAAAATATGATGTGACTGCTTTTGCGGCACCCAGCTTTTGACTCAAAACGCGTCTTTGACCGGCAACAAAATTTTATAACAACCATCTGATTGCATCAAGATCCGTGCTAAGTACATTAAAATCCGTGCAAGTATGTCAATTTCCGTGCTCACATATTGGTGTGCCAAACCATTTTGCGGACCCCTTGGTGCGAGAAATTCCTGCACGGACCAAGTGCGCGAAACCATTGTGCGGGGGTGATATTTTTTTACAAAATCAGTCCTGGGTGGTTTTTAATTTAAAACGAATTATGCCGGTGGTAAAAAAAAAAAAATTCGGGCCGTGAGGGGTAAGGTTGATAAAGGGGAGTTGTATTGTTAGAGGGCAAGAGTTGTGATCTTAGAAGCTAAAACAATAATGTAACCAATTGCGGTTAATAAAATAGAAGCTTGATTTTTGTTTCTTACTCAAAAAGAAGAAGAAGACAGACAAAGACAAGTTGAAAGGGAGAGAGAGGGTTGGCCGGATGGACACGCAGAAACACATTGACAAAGTGTGCTTAGAAGTGACGTGTTGTATTCGGTCCTTGTGTTTTTACACGACTATTCGTCCTACTCTGAACACAACTAAGCAAGGCACGATACATTTATAATTTGTTACGGGGATTTTATGTTAAAGAAGTTACACAACTGTAAAAGGTCGAAATTTAAAAGTCCGACTTGTATTTTTCTTTTAAAGATTGTGTTCTTTTTTTTTTATACCTTTGAAATCTTGTTATCAATTTTGAGTTGCAATCTGTCATACTTTGAAAGTTCGGTCTTATATTTTTAATTGTAATTGTAAATTTGACATTCTGACCTCTCTCTGTCGTTCGTTTCTTTTCAATTGTCATTTGTTAAGTCCCTTCTCACACGATAGAGGAAAACTCTTAACCAACTCCGTACATATCAAATGTGATATAATTTGAAAATCGTTTGGTGATTGATCCAGTGTCAAGCAAACTGAACGGCTATTTTTCGAACCTCTTGATCGATGATAAGTCAAACTTCAAATTACACCTAAATTTGATACAAAATGTATGTAAATTATAAATAAGATTTTTCTAATTTTTTTTTATAGCCGTGTCGTGTCGATTGAAAAATAAGTTTGTTTCCAATAAGTGTACCTTTTTTTTTTTTATAATAGTGGTATATGCCACCTGTTTCATTAGAAACGGATATGTTCTACAAGTGTAACATAAAACGATTACAAAAGAGGGATGAAAAATAACTAAGCATGCTAAATTCCGTGGTTGTGAAGCAACCAAGAAGACTCTAAAGTGCTAAGGTTTCAAGTCCAAGCATCAAACAAAACACATAGAGTAGCCATTAATTATTAGTAGTAGTAAGTAAACTATGTAAGCCAGGTAAGCTATTGAGACAGTCATGCATCAGAGGAACTAGCGAGTGAAGAACTGGTATATGAAGTAGTAGGGTCATTGTTCTGAAAGAAAGCTTCATCAACGGCATCAAAGTCAGCCCTGTCTCTAAGGTATTCCGATAGGTCCTACCTCTCTAATCCACGATAAGGTTCTTTCTCGGAATCCCAACTGTTGTTATCCTCGTTGGATATATCGGTCTCCGAGAGGATTATAATACCGCCTACCTGATGCAATTGAGTAATGTCCATTGGTAAAATCAAAGTCAGTTTAAAGAAAGATTCATCAAGATTGGATTTACACCAGAATGAAGCTAAAGAAATAATTTGTAATCCTAAGGTAGCTAAGGATGGTACCCTGACATTGTTAAAACAAACTTTATTTCTATTTAATTAGATGACCCATATTGTGGCTGCCCTAATTAATTCTATTAATAATCTATCCTTAAGAGGAATCCATGCATCTAACATCCAAAGATCTGATACTTGTGAACAATTAAATGTAAAATTATTATAGCTAGCAATCCAAGTCCATATAGATAGGCTTGTTGGACATGTGACAAATAAGTGATCTATGGTTTCTAAAGCATTACAGAAATGACAGGATTAGTCCCCTGTGCAGCCCCTCTTGGCTAAATTATATTTTGTTAGTATTTTGCCTTCTTTCACTAACCACATGAAAAATTTAACTTTAAGAGGTATTTTGGTCTTCCAAAGTGTGATATAAGTTTGGTCTTTGATGCCCCCATATTCTAACCAGGTATATAAAGAGTGTACAGTAATTTGGCTTGATGTGTTCCATCTCCAGAGGATGCTGTCTGGCTTTGTAATATCAGTAAAAATAGGAGAGTAATAGACAGTAGAGACGAGTTGGTTCCATTCCTCAAGCAAGATACCAGTAAGTTGTCTATTGAACTGTATTGCAATTGAATTTGGTGTAATTGCTCTAGAGACTGTAATAAGGGGGTCGGAGATGATACGAAATAAGTTTGCAAATTGGCAGTAGAGGGCACACACCCCTAACCATCTGTTTAACCAAAAAAGTGTTTCAGTGCCATTACCAACAGTTCTATTTATTCATAATTCAACGACATGTCTTATAGATAATATGCCTGCCCAAAAAGAAGAGCAATTAGTAGCATCTAAACCTGAAATATTGTACTTATCTATCAGAATTTCTTTCCATTTCCCTTTTGTGTTGTGGTTTTTGAATCTGAACCACCATTTGGCTAGCAATGAAATATTCATTCTTTCCAAGTTGAGAATGCCTAATCCACCCTGGTTCTTATTCAGGCAAATTTGGTCCCAAGCTACTAAGTGGTATTTCCTGCCTACTGTTGCTGAGCCTGCCCATAAGAACTTCTTTCTAATTTTATCAATGCTTTGTCTAATATTAACAGGAAGTTTATATATTGATAACTAATATAGAGGAATGGCTGATAGTACTGAATTTAGAAAGGTGACCCTACCTCCTAATGATAATAATGTGCCTTTCCAGGATTGGAGCTTATTTTCTATTTTTGAGACTAATAGTTGCCAATTTGAGGAGCTAAGTTTTTTCCAATGAAGTGGAACACCTAAGTATGTAATTGGTAAGGTAGAGAGTTGACATCCTAATTAGGTAGCTAGAGTTATAGCCATAGATTGAGAAATGTTTAAAGGAATAAGAGCACTTTTATTAAAGTTGATTTTAAGCCCTGAAAGGGATTCAAACCCAAGTAATAAGAATTTAATATGTTCAACCATCATAGGATCTGCCTTTAAGAATATTATTGTGTCATCTGCAAAGTGGAGATTTAGAACTTTGAATGAATTGTGTAAGTTGCCTAAACCTGAGATGTAACCTGCTGATTGTGCTCTACTAAGAATTTTATTTAATGCATCTGCTACAAGATCAAAAAGGAGGGGGGATAATGGATCTCACTATCTGAGACCTTTTTTGCATGGAAAGTATGTACCTCGGGTTCCATTAAAAGAGATACAGGTTCTTCCACTAATTAGGATGTCCTTTATCCAATTTATAAAAAGGTTTCCAAAACCTCTAGCTGTAAGAATTTCTATCAAAAAGTCCCAGTTTACTTTATCAAATGCTTTCTCAAAATCTAATTTGAGAATGATGCCTTTTTATTTGCTAATTCTAACATGGTGTAAGGTTTCATGGGCACATACTATGTTGTCACCTATTAGCCTCCCTTTGATAAAGGCTGCTTGGGAGTCATCTATTAATGAATCTATCACTTGGGATAATTTGTTGGTTAATAATTTGGTAATTATCTTAAAACTACAGTTTATGAGACTAATAGGTCTGAAGTTAGTAATAGAAGTGGCATCAGATTTCTTTGGTATTAAACAGATTGAGGCTAAGTTAAGTTTGGATAGTTCTAGAGTTCTGTTATAAAAGGACTGTAAGAGAAGGTTTAGATCATCTTTGATTAGATCCCAGTAGGTCTGATAGAATAAAAAGGAGATTCCATCAGGTCCAGGGGCCTTGGAAGGATTACAGGAAAAAAAAAATGTGTTTTTGATTTCTTCAATTGAAAAGGGTTGTTCAAGAAAAGATTGTTGGAGAATAGTCAGTTTTTCTAAAGATGACCATAGATTTTCTTGCAATGATAGGATTCTGGTATCAGAGGTACCTAATAAATGTCTAAAATGACTGGTGATAAGGTCTTGTAAGAGTTTGGGGTCATAAACAGTTGAACCATCGATTTCTAAAGATAAGATAGTGTTTTTTTTTTCTTTCTAATAGATGCTGAAATGTGGAAGAATTTGGTATTGAGATCACCTTCCAGAAACCATTTAAGCCTAGCTCTTTGTTGCCAGTGTGCTTCCTCATCCTTATATATTTTGTATAGGGAAGTTTGGCATTATTTCCAAGTGTCATAGTCAGAATTTGTAAGGGAATTAGAATCTTGGAGAATTTCAAAATGTTCTAATTGTTCTAATTGTTCAAAGAGAGTAGTTTTCAATCTTTTTTGTTCTCCTATTAAATTAGCATTCCATCCTCTTAATTTTTGTCTTAAGAATTGTAATTTGAATTTCCAAGCATTACCTAGATCTTGTGATAAAGGAAAGGATGACCACCAAGATGCAATTAGCTCGGAAAAACCCTCTTTGGAAATTCAAGACTTTTCAAATCGGATTGTTTTACTAGAGATTGTTGTGATGGAGTCTGTGTAAAGTATGAGTGGGTTGTGGTCTGAGTATAGTCTGGGTAGTGATGTAACTATGGAATTTGAATAATGAGATAGCCATTCGGATGTATTGAAAAATCTATCAAATAGTGCTTTAGAAGGGGAGGGTATGGATCTGGCCCAAGAAAATTTTCTATCAGTTAAAGGGTATTCTATGATATTTAAATCAGAAATAAAGGTATTGAACCTATTACTAAGAATAAATCAGAAATAAGGGTATTGCCCAATAAGTGTACCTTATTGGATAAATATATAATTCTATTTGTATGTTAAGGGACAAATTTGAGTCTGATGGGTTCTATAACCGTCTGATTCACTTTAAGATCCATGTGCACAATTATTGAAGTGAATGTACATGGATATTAAAGCGACCCACACAAATCTTAAAGTGGATTGGACGGTTATGGAACCCATCGTACTCAGTTTGAGTCCAATGGACATCGGACCCAAGGTGCTCTCGTATGTTAAACGTTAACAAATAAACAAAATTAATTCTACTCAAGTTGTATATCTTGTTTGAATTTTTTAGTGTAACATATTGTGTAAAAATAATGAACTCGTATTTTTAGGTCGTTAGCAAATAAAACCCATAATTTCTCGAAAGCTTGGTAGAAAATAAGCTGATTATAACCTTAAGCTATACCAATGTTCCCAAAAAGAGAAAAACAAAAACTTAATCATATTGGGGAGTGCTTCATGAGAGACCCAACAAATTTCTGTATTTGTAACAATGTAACATTAATATGTATGTCTCTATGTTGAAATTATCAAAAGTGGACTATAATAATATTGTTGTAAGCAATATTCTATTTATTCTATTTAATTAATTTGCAAAACATAAATAAATATTGAAATTTGCTATTTCTTTGCATGAGATATTTTACAGGTTCATAATATTTAAAATTGCTATATGAATTGGATGACCCAATAAAATCATCAAGACAATTCAAGGAGATTTACCATTAAAAAATTGTAAACGAAAAATGGTAAAGTAAATTTGAGGTTGTATTGGCAGGAAAAACTGTTGTAACAGTTGTCAACTGTCCACAACAGCTGAATTAAATTGTTAAATTGTAAAAATCAAAATCTGGCATCTTTCAGCTAAAAAATAACTCAAGGGCAACTGTTATGTAATAGTTGGCCCAATGTTGTAACGGTTGAAGTAAGCACAAGTAATATATGTAATTTGAATTCAATCGTCGTGATGTTTGCCAATCGTTCACAAAGGTTAAATTCAAATAATTAATTGATTCAATTGATTTTTCTCCAACTGTTGTAACGGTTGAGATAAATATTCTTATTTTGTTTCCTTTCGTATAAATAGAAAGATGAGATTCGTTTTCCTTATCTTTCCAGCTGCCATTTACATGCAAAATACAATTTGTCTGAGAGATTAGTTTTCTCCATTGTTGCTTGTGCTTCAAACTTTAATATCTTTCAACAACTTTAAATCCACTTCAGCAATCATAATCTAGATTAGGTTAGAGTGAATTTTGTGTGAATCTTTGAGAGTTCAAACACTAGAGTCTCTTGTGTTCGATCCACAGGCTGTGTGATTTCTCATTGTGATTATAAAAGCTCACCGGTTCTAGACTTATAACCTTTCACATTGGGTAAAGAAATACGCACCTATAAAAGAGGTTGCGAAATTCCGAAAACGTAGACCTTTTTAACATCTCTTGTGTTATTTTCTCTAACTCTTCTATTTACTTTTATTTGCGCTTGAGACTTTTAGTTCTTGAATAATCGACTAAAAATGTTTAAAATTTTATAAGACACCATATTCACCCCTTTAGATTCTGTTAGAGCCAATGCTATTAGAGAACAGTAAATCTCATTCGGATGGAAAATATAGTTTTTTATGAGTTAGTAAAAAAATAGCAGCGAACCAAAAAAAGTCATTTATCTGGTAAGTCATCCCCCAGAAATTAGAAGGTGATATGAATGTCCAATAGAATGTAAGAGCTCAGTAGATGGCCCTGACCGAATTATTACCATTTTGAAAAGAAAAAAATAAACAAACTTGACAAACTTTTCTTCAAATCCCATTTTTACCGGGAATGCACTTGTTATTTGTGCACATAGGTGCGCAGGCATAACCAACCAAGGTAAACAACTATTACCTGCGCACCTACCCTGATTGGTGCACCTATAATAAGTGCGTTCCTAACAAAAATGAAAAAAAATAAATAAATATCAAATCTGTTTATTTTTATTTTTTCAAAATAGTAACTAAAAAATATTCGGTGGCCTGGATTATGTCGCTGGGTTAGAGCTGTTAAATGGGATCTGGGAGATGAAAATGCTTTCAGAAAACGGACTGGATTAAAAAAGAGCCTTCTGCCCGTTGTGTTACTTTCTATTCAGTCCATCAAGGCACTATGCCACTATGCCAGGCCTACAAAGATGAATGAATACCATAATAAAAAAAAAGCATGCTCACAGCTCACTCAGTTATTTTACGGACATTTATTCAAACAAAATCCGTCCCTCATATGAGTCATATGTTATCAGAACAAGTGGACTCAAATAACAGAAAATAATTAACTGACTCAAACAAGCCTCATCTTTAACACCTGATATATGCAAAATAATTTCTGATACATGGATACTTGATTATTTCACTTCAAGTTAGCCAAATAAAATCAACCAAAGTTTAATAAGAAATGACAATTAATTATTTACAAACTGGGAAGAACCTTGGTGTAGCATAAAGTAAACCATGTCCTGCCCCACCCCCCTTCCATTTGAGCAACAATACATGAGTGAATCAAGAGCAAAAGACTAATAACGCAGGAAATGCTAAAAACCTATCAATTTAGCCCCTCTAAACATTTAATTTTCAATTCAAAAGCCAGTTTTAGAAATTGATGCTTCAGTACCATACTGATGCCCTCTAAGATTTAATTCAAGCTCCACAACTCCCTACGCATATTGTAACACTCAACATATGGCAATATTATTAATGTTATTCACATATGAAGAAGTATTAAACTTGACCAAATCATGCCTTGATCAAGAATTTCCTTTCTTCTTGTTATCCTATAAGCTCTAAATAAATAAAACCTAAATTATCCTAGAAGTTTGAGATTAAGAAAATGCATGGCAGTACAAGACAGAAGTCAGTGAATTACAAAGTCTAAGACATGAAGCTCCTTTACTATACATTCTCTGACAGAAGAGCCCACTGTACCCCGTGTGTACCATTTCTGCTTACGACCCTGAACTCACCCGGCACAGCCTCCCCTGTAGGTCCCATGGATACTTGCCTCTCAAGGACACTGTAGCCACAGTAATCGACATCAAAAACCACAGAGTCTTGCTGGGCCAATGTGACCGAAGCCCCAACTGCTTCACCTAGAGAGAGAGTATTTTGGAAACACAGGTGCTTATTAAACCCTAAATTTCACAATGAGACTTGATTTCTCATCTCAAAAGAAATCCCTGACAATGTGTTATATCTTAAACAAAGATGGGTATATTTTATCCAAAAATTGGCATAGCATATGTAATACAATGCATATACAAATATGCGCCAGGAGA
The DNA here is from genome assembly GCA_964058825.1 of Carex arenaria. Lineage (NCBI taxonomy): Eukaryota > Viridiplantae > Streptophyta > Magnoliopsida > Poales > Cyperaceae > Carex > Carex arenaria. The sequence goes on from CAXKVW010000764.1 coordinate 94,983, forward strand.
TTTGTTTTTTTGGTGAGCAATAAATATAGACTCTGTATTAAAAGAAAAAAATGGAAAACAGAATAGTATCATGTACCCACCATGGGTAACGAGAAGAATGTTTTCTCCTGGATAAGTGTTGGCAATCACGAGAAGGATGTTATTATATCTATTTCTCGCTTCGTCCACAGTTTCCCCAAATTGTGGCAACTGCTCACATACAAACCAATCAGCCACAGTAAATCATTGATCTATGAAGTAATAAATCATGTTTATAACTTCTAAGATAGCTTTTCGGAAAACAAAAGACCTGACCTATTAGTAGACTTGTAATCAATATCCAAAGTTTTTAATCGATTATGTACACATTTTTAATATGATGCTTATATTTGTAAATAGCTACCGAGGGTAATTTTTATGAAACAATTCATGTTAACATAAAATAAAGCCAAAATGCTATTTTGTAAATCTAAATGTTGCTTTACTAGTGGTTGCAGTTTGGTATATAAGCATTATTTTTCAGAAGTTTGGGTGCGGGTGCATATTAAAAAAAAACAAAGATTATCTGAATCCCAATATTCATCCTTGAAACTTTGAACTATACCGCTTCAAGAAGGTGGTCATAATCATGATCAATGGATCCTTTCGGTAACTCATTTTCAAGATTACGTATGTCGGGAAACCAACTCTCTGTGCCCTTCGGTTTGTTTATGCCCAGAGCTTGTTCACTTAGCACCTCGCACAAGCCATATTCAATTGACACCTGTTCGTAAGAAAATCAATTTACTTTCATTTACTAATTTCGACAACAATAAAACAAATAAAAAATATACCAGCATAAACTGGGATTAGCATGGTAAAGGTACTTGTTTCACACTTCTACACTACCACAACATAAACTCGGGTTGACTTGAGGAGCATAACAGGAATTGTGATTTGAATGACTTGATCAATTAAGATTGGAGAATAGGGGGTGAGATGGGAGCTTGGGGAATTGATTGTAGCCATTGCTGTACAAGATTTTTTTTCTTTCTGGTATATGGATTCAAGATCGGATAAGGGAATTGGTTTCAATCTGATACCATAAAACTAAGAAGATACAAGTAACAGGATACAGAGAGATTGATTGAAATATAATTCATTGTATTTGCCTGTCTTTCTCTGTTACAATCTAAAGCTATTTCTAGGCTATGTACAGGCTGTAGTACCTAACTAACAGAAAGTGTTAGCAGTCCTAATTAAGTTTATATATTTGCTTGCTCAGTCAATTTCTAGTCTAATCCTCTATTACCACCCCCATTTGACCACATTTTTAAGCTCTCTTTTTGTTGATGTCTTTTATTCTTTCAACTTATCCACTGATTAATTGCTCAATAGAGGATAAGGTTGGCCAACAAAGTTTCTGCTTACATTGACCAATTCACGGGCGAATCGAATTCTCAATAGAGGATAAAAAAAGGGTGCATGTACCGCATCTGTGAATTTAACCGATGGAAACAACCATTACAAAAACAAAAAACAAATTCTCTCCCGAACTTGAAAACAACCGCATTCCTAGCAAATAACCTTGACTTTATGCGGATTGATCTGGACACCCTTACGGGTCTCGACCGTGAAAAGTTCGAACTCGTCCTTGACAACGGCGCACAGCGCCGAGACGACCTCGGTGGCTGTCTGAAGACAGCGGCTGAAAGGGGACACGACGACGCGCGTGATCGGAAACCCTATCTGGCGCAGCTTCCTCCCGGTGGACCAAGCACGCTCGAAGCCATCCCTAGCAAGAGGTGGGTCCCACGGTCGTTGTGCCCGGCGCCACCACATGTCGTTGAATTGATCGATCCGGTCGCCGTGCCTCATCACTATCACCCTCTGCAACCTCCCATTGTTGCCACCGCTCGCCATTTTTTTTTTTTTGGGTTTTGGTAATTTGGTCGGATGGTTTGTTGTCAGTTCGCGAGTGAGCAAATTAAGAAAAGGGGTTGTACAGGTAGAGACGCTAGGAAAATAAAGGCGTTGAAAAGTCAAAAAGCTGTTAAATTTCGTTGGAGACTTGGAGCACTCAAAAACTGGTTCCGATTCCATATAGTAACTCAAAATTTGAGTTTGGATTTCGACCGTCTGATCATAATCGGGTCAATCTGGCTCAAGTTTCAATTTACAGGATATTTTTAATATTCGTGCCGATTCTGATCGAACAGTCTGGATCCAAACTCAATACTTTTAAGTTACTTTAGGGTATCTGAACTCCACAAAAACTATGGTCCGGTTTTTGTTTTGAGCTGTCCTGGTAAGAAAAGTTACTGTTATTTGTTGATCAAAACACAGGAAGCATCTATGGATTTTCTCTGTTTTTCTTTTGGTCGGTATTTTGCAATTATCTTACGAGTTATGTATAATTTGTTCCTACTAATTATACTCATATTATCAACATAATGAAAATCTGTACGTCACATCTCTATATAACTTAATATCAATGTTATTTGAGTTAATTAATATGAATAAATTTTTAATAATCATATTAATACTTTTGACTAAGTTGATAATCATATTTAATATATTTGTTGACTAAGATGATATATTACAAATAAACTTAATTTAAAAATAAAAGAATTTGCCTGCTTCTTTCATTAAGAAGAAGAAAAAAAAAACTTTCAATGAGAACTTAGTCTGTAAGTTACAAAATTATTTTTAAAAGGAACATATATATTCAGATATTGTTTAATAGTTGAACAAGACTAACAGTTTCCAGACTACAAATTGCATTTTATAAAAGGATTGGAGATATATCTTTCTTTTTTTTAATCTTAGTCTCGGGTATGAAAAATTGAACATTTAACAAAATATTATTTGAACAATCAACACAGCTGTTAAAATTTGTTGGTGAAATTTTATTAAGAAATAGCATATACTCAGCACAACAGGCGTTCAAATCGCCGTTCAATTTTAATCTGCAGTGCGAATTAAACTGTGCAGTAGCAAAATGAATTTATATTAGATAAGCACTTTGATTTAGAGTCAGAGACAGAACTAGAAAATTAAAATTAAAGACGCTGAATAAATTATTGTAATGTAATTTTATTTTATTTTATAAGAGTACTATAAGGTAAGTACTAATAAAAATTGTAAAATATAAATGACAAAAATTTTAATTTTTAATTTATAGAGGTAATTTAACCACCTCATATTAAAATTTTAAAACTAATTGTTATGTAGCTCCTCGGATCACGGTAACAACACAAATTAGATTTGTTATTAGTTTGGTTTTATGCAGCGCATGATCAATAAAAGATAAAAAAAAGAGTATATAACTAGCGCATGAAATCAAAATAATTCTGTAAATATCTTCATCCAGACAATTTGGTGTGAAAAGGAAAGTCCAGACCAACTGATTCAAAATGGAAGCACCGGTTAAAAAGACCAAAAAACAGGCTAAATTTTTCATGTTTGCTGCCCATTGTTATTTTTTATTTTATTTTGAGCATATGAATAGGAGTAATAAGACAGAAAAAGAGAAAAAAATAACAATTGAATATCTTTTTAAATTGGGGAAATTGGAAATCATGAAAATTCTTGAAAATACACAGATTAGCTATCGTATAATAAAATATAACTGGATTATCTGGAGAAAAGAGATTAAAAAAAGTTGTTTAGGCCATGGAAATTTCAGCATGTTTTTAGTTATTAATCATAAAATTACGACTCTTTTTTCCTTCCGTTTTTCTAATTGCAAATTGGTCTAAAATGGGATTCTTTCTCAATGCGAAGTCATGGCATGTATTATTTTACATCATTTTCCCCCAATTTTTTTGTTATATTGAGAGAAATGATCACAACAGTTTTTATAGTATTAATAATTAAAAAATTAAAAAATAATCATCAAATATTGCTCTTGTCTATATCATGAAAAAATATTCTCTTTTGGTACATTTTCAAAAAGCAATGAAAATCAACAGACAAAATTACCAGGTGTCTAATCTTTGATCTTATGAAAAAAGAACTCTTACACTTTATAATTCTGAACCCACAAAACAAGGTCAACCATTCGCTTATGTGATTTAAAAATTCAAAAGTAATATCACTATCGTAAAAAATATAATAATGTTATGATCTGGCCTATCTGGCAATTTCCTTTTGGTGTGTTGGGAAATGGTCGTTTTATTTACTTTGCCTAAATAATACACGTGGCTAGCAGTTTCCGTTTTCTTATTGTGGAAATAGTTTGAAGTTGTCTTGTTCTTCGTTCGAGCAACTGAGATCCTTTTTCTTGGTATTGAAGCAAAAAGGTTTTGGCATAAGCTTGCCAGGTCTGAAATTAGTCAATCCAAATCTCAGAGAGTATTTGAATCAATTAGCTAGAATTTTTTTCTTTGAACACATTCAATTCAAAACCATGTGTGGATCCAAAATATGGAGTTCCATGAAAAGTCTTTTCTTTTGTAATGCAGTCGAAAAACATTATTTGCAATTTTCCCACCAGCTCCAAGGTTGGTTTTTTAGGTTCTTTTGTAATGAGGATGAAAGATTCTATATTCTCATCTCTCTTTATTGGAATAAAGAAATACATGAACAAACTACCAACTACTTGCAATGCAATGCCCTCTAGTTATTGGGTATAAGAACAATTGACCCGCTAGTCTTCCTTGCCTCAAGATCTGCATGAGCACGGGCCGCCTCAGATAGTGGGTATGTATGGTTGACACGGACCCGCAAAGTGCCTGATGCAACAGCTGCGAAGAGCTCCCCTGCTGATTGCAGGAGCTCATCACGGGTTGCAGTGTAAGCCATTAGAGATGGACGGGTTAAGAAAAGTGATTTTGAAGCGAGCTCTGACAGGGGAAGTGGGTCTGGTGTTCCTGATGACTGACCAAAACTGACCATGTATCCCCTTGACTTCAGGGTTGATAAAGATCCCTGTGTTTATTAAAAATAATTTACTTAGTCATATTTTGTCCAGAATCTAGTAATATCGATAAAGAATCTATCTACATATTAATTTCCAAATTTATTACAAAATATTATTATAATAACAGTTGTTGTTTTTGCTGGTACTGCTACAATTATTATTTCTTTCTTCTTTTGACAACATGAGCCCAACTATATCAAAATACAAAATCTGAATCTATCAAATGACATTGATTAAATAAATGAAGTTAAACTTTACAAGATAAAATAAAGGAAAACCCCCTTTATTTAATTGCAAAAGGTTCATCAGTCATCTATATTATCCAACCATCCTACTGTTAAAGATGGGGACAAAAGTGCAATTGACTGTGAATTCAAGGAAAAGGATAAGAACATTAGTTCGAGTAATCCAAATTCTGGATTTGTTTGTATACAAAATTAAGGAGATATATAACTATAAGCACAATTTTCCAGGTTACAAAGCAGTCAATTATCCATGTTCATTTGCAAGCAGTAAATTGGACATTTAGCTCCCCTCCAACTTTTGTGCGTAGCAATTTTTTCTTATCTTTACCTGGAAAGTATCTTTGCCAATGGAATCATAGACAACATCAACACCCTTGCTTTGTGTAATTTCATTAACTTTTGCCACAAAGTCCTCCTTGGTGGAAATTATGACATGGTCGCATCCATCTTGACTTGCCTGATCTGCTTTTTGTTCAGTTGAAACCGTGCCGATCACGGTGGCACCGAGTGCTTTCCCCCACTGGCACAGAAGCGAGCCAACACCACCTGCAGCAGCATGGACGAGGATCGTATGACCTGCCTCCACCTGTGTTGATTATGGAGTTATAATATACATGTTGATGTATGATAACAAAATTAGTATTTGTATACGAGTGCTCCTGACGTTATGAACATAACCTCATGTTTGTGCCATACAAGATAATTGCATTACAGGTGCAGCATGTCTTTATCTTAAATTTTTTTTTTTTCTTGAAATCTCTTTGGTTTTGAATTGAAAACTAAAAACTGGTAAGGTTGAGGTAATAGCTGCACAAGTTAAGGACTAATTGAGGTTTTAACTGGGTAAATTTGGACATTTGAACAGTTGAGCGTCCCCGCCTCTCGCCAACTATATGGAACATATGAGCAGATATCGACCCCTATAGCAAAGCTCCTATCCTTCTTTATTCTCCGCTTCTCTAATATAAAAATTGAGGACAAACTAAGGCTAAACTAGCCTAATTGAGCTAAATTCGAGAAGTTAGGCTATTTACAGCTTGAGCTTGCATGCACATCTGGTGGAAGAAGTCCTACATTAGTCAGACACAATACAGGCAGAGGCGGAGCCAGACTTTCAAGTTATGGGGTTAAACACACATTGGGAGTCAATCATATAAAACTTTCATGCTGAGTATGGGGGTAATTTTTACAATACTCATAGCATTTTACTCTAAACTATATAGAAAATCATGTATAAGCACATAATTTTGAAAACGAATAGGGATAAATTGACCCCATTCACTCCATGTAGATCCGCCCCTGAATACAGGAACATAACAGCCAGCATTGCAATATTGCAAACTTCTGCAGTGATGTCAAGGTATCACACTACAAACACCCCCGTGGCATCCTAAACCAACTAGTACAACCAACTCCGAAAAGGCAGGACAAAAGCATCAAAACTAAATAAAGAAATAAAAACAAGAACCTTGAAGACTCGCCGCAAAAGCATATGAGCCGTCATTCCTTTTAGCATGACAGATGCAGCAACACTGTAATCTATGGAAGATGGGACCGTGACCACAGCGCTGGCAGGTAGGATCTGTTCTTCGGAGTAGGAACCCATCGGCCCTCCTGCATATCCGACTACATCCCCAACTTGTCTCCCTGTCAGTCCTGGGCCCACTGCCGTCACCACTCCAACGGCCTCCATCCCTATGTTAACAAATGATTCCAGGATAATACACTAGTTTCTTACTCCCTTGAGCATTTCTTTAGATATCAACTTGGTCCACATTAATTTAAATCTACATTATGCAACTTTTGGGTTTGATCTTACAACCTCACAATTTAAATTCACATCAACTTCCTGGGTTACTATTTACCAATGGTTCATTCTGAGAAACCCAAATGATTCTTCCTCAGACCTTATCCTTATTTATTTATAAATAAACAGTAAGGAAATAAAGGTAATTTGAGTATTTTCAACAATGAATTGAGGATACAAAAAATAATTATCACGAATACGAGATGAATTTCTCATATTGAGAGCAGACGTTATATATTGGAATTTGGCAGCGATTTACATGTAATTACCAAATTTTCGCTCTATTGGCCATATCTTCGTGATATTGTAAAGCATCCGCTAGTCCTCGAGTAAGTAAATTAAACATCTAAAACAATTTTAGAGAAAAGAATTATACCAGGAGTGAAAGGAAATGCAGCAGCTTTATAAACCCCTTTGCGAAAGTAAACATCGATAAAATTAACTCCAATAGCTTTGTTCTTCACTCGAATCTCCCCTTCTTTGGGCTCCCCTAACTCCACCTCCTCCCACTTCATCACCTAATTTAAAAAGAAAACAGGAGTTCAAAATCCGAAATTGTGAAGTCTATATCATAAAACAAATTGAGCATAATCGAAGATACCTCGGGGCCGCCGAGTTCATAAACTCTAATCGCCTTCACCATGGCTGGAGTTGAAGCAGAGGAGAGCGATGCTCGAGTTGAGAAGAGGAGGGAGCGCGAGGGGGACGATTTGGGGAGGGGTTGGAATTTAAGAGAGCGGAGTGCGGCCCGCTGCGTAGGGAAATGGTGAGAAATGACGCTGAGTTTGAAAGCGAGCCCTCCCGAGTTCATTGCTTATTTTGTCCCTGTCCGAGTCTAGAAGCACGGATCAGTAATCACTAGAGCAATGTAGCAAGTGAAACGGATACGAAACTGATACTATTTATGAATTAGGATCTTCTGTGGCAGTGCTGCATCAGGATTCTGGAGTGAGTATCTTCTGCAATACGCATGAGTCCATAGTGGCAAATCAATAGTTCGGGTTCGGTTTGATGGGGTCAAAAATTCGTGATTTGAGAATAATTCGGGTATAATTCGGAAATGTTTCGGGAATAATTCGGAATTATTTTTAAATTTTACAATACCAATTAAAAGAATTAAAATAAAAATTTAGAGTACAACACACAAAATTATACATATATGGCAACATAAAATCATAAATCTTGGGTAAAAATATTTACTCTCCTTGGAAACACAAAAAGTCTACAGTGTTGTGTTTAAATGGAGCTCATTTGTTCTCACGAGGTTGTGAACTTTTCTTTATCATGAGCAATCTGAACGGTTCAAGATACAAGTAAACGATTCAGATTGTCTAGAAGTATAAAACATGAAGCACCAATTGTGTTTCTTTTGGAGCGGATTTCAAGCACAGGAACCAACAAAAAAGTAGCTGAACACTGAGTTTTTCAACTCCAACTTCTCCCGCGTAACAGCACTGAATTTTTCCGAATTATACGCGTTTAATTCGTAAAATTCGTTAAATTCGCGAATAATTTGTGAATTAAACATTTAATTCGCAAATTACCGTATTATTCACGGATTGATACGCTGTTGGCTAAAAACGTTTAATTCGCGAATTATTCACGAATTAAACGCGAACCGTGTGACTATGCGCATGACAATAATCAAATCCTTTCAATAAATAGATGCGACATATCTACCTTAAGTACCTGATCCCTCCTTTTGCATAGGTTAGCATGTGAAAATTCATACAACAGTACCTATATTAATATGCATGACAATAATCAAATCTAATTAAATTTATTATAATTTTAGTAGAATCTAAAAGGCAATTATATTATCTTTATTTGATTAATTAGACTATTTTTTATCTTTCTCCTTTATAAAAATATATTTTAATTATTTGCGTGTAATTTGTCATTAGTCACTCATTATATTGTTTGGAGTATTTTTTTTTTTTATCAAAAAGTAATGTTTACAAGTATTGATCTATTTTGAGTGTCTTCAGTCTTATCAATGACATTGTGAAATTTTCTCTTTATCTGTCATTTCTTTTATTATGTTTTAACATCTCCTTTTTTAATGTCGTCCATCAATTTTTCTCATTCAATACCTCTTTTGTATTCCAATTTCCAAATAAAATATAGAGAAATAAAACACTACATACTACTCATCATATTATATATTGTTTGCATCATGTCCGTTAAATACAGGGCACAATTAGAAAATTTAGATTGGTGGGATGAAACTTAAAATGTATGATGTTGGTGGCTTGAATTTAAATTCAAGTATCTGTAATTATAAATTGAAATTCTAATTGTAAGACTACAAAAGCACACATTTTATAACAATTTACGGAGAAGGCTGATGAATTATACAAAAACTTTTAATACAATATAATTTTATTACATTTTAATATAGATAATTAAAAAATCATAAAATTAACTAAGTAACTCTTGACTTACATTAACATCTGCCCTGATTAAGTACCAAGAAACCTAAAAACGCCCAAAAAAAATATAACAACAAAACAAATGTATCCCCAAAATGATCTCCTAGTGTATTCTAAACGACACACAAAATTAATTCAACAGCGATTCTCTTCCTCAGATACATGACTAATTATGAATTTTCTAAGCGAAGTAATCCATGCCCCCTTCAGCCAAGGGATTGATGAATATAGACCTGTCATCCTCTGGAGCTGCTATCTCCGGTGGAAAGCGGTACGGCCTTGTCAGCTCCGTTGGACATGCGGGAATCATTGGCCTCTGCTGGCCCCACCTCGACGCCTCTTGTTCTGCGATCTTTACACTAGTGTCATACGCATGCAAAATCTCGTAGTAGGGGTCGTAAAATATAACTCTTCCAACCCCGTTTAATTTGTGCATAAGCGATTTTTGAAGCTGCTCCTTGTGGATATCAAAGAAGCTCGTGTCGATGCATCGATTTAACAGACTAGTAAGGCAGGGGAAATCATGGAAGCTATTTGTGTTGTCGACATCTTGGAGATAATTCAGTATCCCCTCCGCCTCATTTACTAGGGAAACAACGGCCGAAGGGTTTCTGATCGATAAAATGCTGCGTGCAACGTCAATGGCTGTCATCTGGTCAAGCCACATGAATAGACAAACAATATCTCGAGCGAGGATGAGGGGGGTCCGGTGCATGATGAGTTTCTCATACACCAGGCGGTCGACATTGTGGAACCCCATTATGTCTCTTATTGTTGGCATTGTCGTCGTAATATATGAATCTGTACAATATCAAGCCATGAAAATTACTTTACTTAGCTGTTATATAATGATTGAATATATGGTGGTTAATTATTTTCAAATAGCTAGAGTCTTTATAGGTAAATGAATTGCTATTTGTAGGTGCCAGGGGATTTAGAATCCGCAATTCATGGTTGTGCCAGGTAAAAGGAGTATGAGTACCAGTAGGAAAAGGGTGTCCTGTTGCAAATTTATCCAACTTTTTTCCTTGGAAGTTTTAACCTTCCACAAACTAGCCTAAAAATAAAAACGCGCTGGTTTAATTTGTGGAAGATCTAATTAATATTGATTGTTCTGTGTACCTTGAACAAATATTGAATAATTATCAGATTAATTTAATTCAGATTATTATAAAGTTCAATATAAACAAATTAATTTATTACTTAAATATGAAATGTGCAGTTCGAAAATTTATTACTGTGTCAGATACCTTGTCTGATCCGAACTCCCAATGCCCACTGTTCAATATAAACCACCTTTCCTGCAATTGTCAATCGTTTTGCAGCCCATCCAATCTCTCCATTTTATAAGTAATGTTCTCTCCATTTTCATTTATTCTCGATGAATTTCAGGAATTCAACATATTTATTTGGTCTAAAATTTCCAAGCACATTTCAGAAAATTTGACCAACAGCATTTACTGGACGATTAAAGGAATTCACGCAGAGAATCTTAAACAAAGAACTGGAAGCATCCCATGGTACCTGACCGTAGGCTGTATATAAGTTTTTTTTTTTTATAGAGAAAGGCTGTAATAATACAAGTTGTTACAGATATTGTATGTAACGATATGTATCTAGTTTTTGTCCTGATTAATAAAATATTATCTACGGTCTTTCAACAGAAAAAAAAAATACATTTAGAATATAGTGAAATGCATTCAACCGAAGTGAAATGCATAGGACTCTTTTAATATCCGTGTCAAGGTGAATCATTTAGAATATAGCGGTCCGTTTTAAGATTCTGCTAGATTAAATGAACGATACGGATCTCACTCTACACGGTCAGGTAATGCATTGGATCTGAATCACAGAGCGACTAATACAGGTACCGGAGAGGATACTTCTTCCTAGTTGTACAGTACAGAACTGCTCCAACTCCGCAAACTTTTATGTACACTCCAAATCTCCAATACTCCGATTGACAATTATTTCACAGACCTGGTCTAAACCGTACCCACCTTAGACATTGAATGTGTGGTTCCCATCAGGACCCATATAAGCACAAAGTTTCCTACCATTGCTGTACCACGTCTAAATAGAAATTGCTACTACATTTACTAATAAAGTTATCAATTCCGCTCCCAAGTCTTTCCCCCTCTTTCGTCGTCTCTATCTCTCCGTGCGGAGCGGGGCACCACCACCGATCAAATTAGGGTTTCCCTTTTGGTCGTTTCGTCTGTCTCCAGGTCCTTTGAGAATTACTTTTATCTGGTTAATTCTTTTCTTCCCAATTTAGTAAAGATTGTGATAAAGAGTTAGAGACTGCTCCATTTTTTCTTTGGTATAGCCTTGTAAAGTTGCTTACTTCACGAGAAACCCCTACGAAATCGTGTGTTTGTTCCATGTTTTGCGTTTGATATTACATATATATATATTTTTTTCCTTCCGTTGACATGACGAACAAAAGAAGAAAAAGAAGAAGATGCAAATTTGATTTGCTTTCTTTTGTACCTTTATGTTCTTCTGTATGACCACTCAAATTTTACTGATGTCTGTTATGTTTTTCCTTTTGATCGTCCTTGTTTATCATTAGCAAGAACAAAACTTATTGATTGAGAGAAGTTAAGATTGTGATTTTGAAAGAAGTTAGATATTTCTTGGCTTCAGATCAATTAAAATATTTGGAAACATGGTGTCTTTTATTTGGGGTTTGGTGGAATAACAGGGAGAACTTGAGAGAAAAATATTAGTGATCGAGGTTTCAGAAATGATGACTATCACTATCCCCTTTTTATCCAAAGACTTAGATGCAGATACCGTGAATATTAGGATATTATTTATGTACTTTTTTATTTGTCGCCTAAATATAGTTTGTAGTTTATCTATACTTAGTTATGTTTGCTGTTATCTTAATTAGAAATGACTTATCTCCTCAATTTTATGGTTTTCTAGGTCACAGAAGGAACTGAATAGAGATTAGCAGCCATGTTCGGGCGTGCACCTAAGAAAAGCAACAACACCAAGTACTATGAAGTTCTTGGTGTACCGAAAAGTGCATCCCAAGATGAACTTAAGAAGGCTTACAGGAAAGCTGCCATGAAGAATCATCCTGATAAGGGTGGTGATCCTGAGAAGGTAAAACAAATAGCTAAAATATCATATTTTTGTGGAATAATGTTTTAATGAGTGCCTGTGAAATGATAAATTTCTTTTGCTTGATTGTTTCTGTAAAGAGGGAAGTGCTTATTAAATAATAATACCCAACCATGCCCTTTTCTTTCTAATAAAGAAACTTTCTTGCATCCTTGGTTAGGTGATCTAAAAAGTTAGAATCAACACGAAACTCAATTTTTTTTTTGGAAATAGCAATATAATGTTTGTCTGTCTGATATATATGGGTGGGGTAGTGTGGATGGTAAATTGCAATCTTTTGCAAGGTGAGGAGCTTTATTTTAAGTTGAGCTAGGATGTGTACAATGTTTCAATTTTTGCAGCTGTTTGGAAAAATATGAAATAAATTTAGCTCTAACTGGATTGCATGTATAGTTTGCCCCTTTCTTATAGTTTTTGATATTTTTGATTAAACAGTTCAAGGAGTTGGCTCAAGCATTTGAGGTTCTGAGTGACCCAGAGAAAAGGGAGATATATGACCAATATGGGGAAGATGCGCTTAAAGAGGGAATGGGAGGAGGGGGTGCCTCTGGCCACAGTCCTTTTGATATTTTTGAGCAGTTCTTTGGTGGTGGTGGTTCGTTTGGTGGTAATATTACCTGCAGATATTTTTTGGTCTTACTAATTTATATTACTTCTTTGTTAGTAAGACCTGTCATTCCTTATGTTTAGTGCCTGATCAACTTAGGGTTTTTAAGAAACCACTTTGGGTATTACCTGTTAGAATGAATAAAGCTTAAACTAAAACTGACTTAGCATGCCTGAATATAAGATGAACCAATGATAAGCAAGAGATCCCTTTTTCATGTGAGCTTATTGATGTTATCACTGGTTATTGTGGTAGTGCTGATGGTAGCTAGAAAGTTGTTTTTGTAGATGATGTGAAGTTTATTCTTCGGGTTCTAAATTTTAGCTACTTTAATTTTTTAATGAAAGGTGGAAGCTCGAGAGGATACCGGCAGAAGAGAGGGGAAGATGTAGTACATGCTCTTAAGGTGTCCCTTGAAGAACTATACAATGGCACCACCAAAAAGCTCTCTCTTTCAAGGAATGTTCTCTGCCAGAAATGTAAAGGGTATATATGCTTAATTTATACTAATTTGTAGTGGGTGGTTGTTATTAAAATGTTGTGTTGAAGTCAAGAAATATAACATTGGTGCAATATTCGTTGAGCGCTACTATGTCATTCCCAATTTCAGAAAAGGTTCAAAAAGTGGAAATTCAGGAAGATGCAATGGTTGCCATGGCAGTGGTGTGAGGACAGTCACCAGACAGATTGGACCTGGCATGATCCAACAAATGCAACATGTCTGTTCTGAGTGCAGAGGCTCAGGTTTCTTTTACTTCATCATTTGTTTTCTTTCATATCTATTCCAGGGGTTATCTTACCTGGGTGGCTGGGTCTTGATAGATAATGTTGTATATTTGGATGGATGGGACTGGTTTTCTTAGGCTATCTAATAGAATTAGCATTAGAAGGAATGTTGACTAGCCAAAGCTCAGTGTTTGACTAGTTAAACATATTAAAACAGAATCTGTTATCTTTTAGTTAGTTAGTTAGAGTGCTATTGTAAAACATTATAAAAAAAAAGGCTACAATTGTAATCAGAAAACAAGGAATGAAATGCAAATCAATACTTTCTAGTTCTTTGAATCTCTGTTACAATTCTGAAACCGCATACTATTATCTCTATATGGTTTGAACTTGACTTGCCATTGATTTGCAGGTGAGGTCATAAGCGAGAAGGACAAGTGTACCCAGTGCAAGGGTAACAAAGTTGTCCAGGAGAAGAAGGTTGTAGAAGTTAATGTCGAGAAAGGCATGTCGCATGGGCAGAAGATCACATTCCAAGGAGAGGCTGACGAAGCTGTCAGTTCAAATTTCTTATTGTTACTATTGTTATTTGATTTTTCTGCATGCTATCAGAAATATCAATGTCGGAGTTTCTCTTTTCTTTTAATTTGCTATTTTGGAGGACTTGAAGCTCAATTGAATTAGATTAGTTTAGAAATTGGAACTGAAGCTAAATGGACTCGGTTAGCGTAAAATTGAACAGTTTCTTGGTACCAACAGTGTGCTGGGGGGGATTTCAGTCAGAACTTGACCTGAAATTAATGTATTAGTTTAATTGAACTTAACTACTTTTCTTTTTCTTTTTTGACTAATTGTACTAGTTTGATTTTGAGCCTTCTCACTAATTTTTATTTATTGATGGCATCTTATGTTATTTACAGCCTGACACTGTGACGGGAGACATAGTCTTTGTATTGCAACAAAAGGAGCACCCCAAGTTCAAGAGGAAGTATGATGACCTCTTTGTGGAACACACACTCAGCCTCACTGAGGCACTCTGCGGCTTCCAGTTCGCTCTCACCCATCTTGACGGCCGCCAGCTGCTTATTAGGTCCAATCCGGGCGAGGTTATCAAACCTGGTATGCACTCTCTTCCCTTGTTCCTCATTTCAAAAGAGGAAACTTTTTATTACGGTACATATCCAAACGTCCCTGTTACATTTGATGCCTTTGGACTGTAAAATTTGTCTGGATGAAATATGTAAATTTCAACATAGTGTTCTGGTTGTGTATATATTATCATTATATAATTTAGATTGGGTATGTAGTAATCTACATACCAGGTGAGAACTGAGTCTTATTGGGGTTGGGACGAAGACTCGATATCAGAGGCATGTTGGTCAAAGTTATTTTCTATTAGTGTACCTGCGAAACATGCAATCTTTGATGAAAATAAAGATCATACTGAAAGGCATTACTTGCATAAACACAGATCAATACAAGGCAATAAATGACGAGGGGATGCCACACCATGGCCGCCCCTTCATGAAGGGGCGCCTCTACATTCAGTTCAAAGTTGAATTTCCTGACTCCGGCCTGCTCACCCATGACCAGTGCCGTTTCCTCGAGAAGGCCCTCCCAATGCGGCCCACTAGCAGTGCAGCCCAGCTATCAGACATGGAGCTGGATGAGTGTGAGGAAACAATCTTAACTGATGTGAACATGGAGGAGGAGATGCGACGCAAGCAGCATCACCACCATGGGGAGGCATATGATGAGGATGACGATGATGATGCGGGGCCCAGGGTGCAGTGTGCCCAGCAATAAGTTAGGAAAAGAAGTAATAATATCAGCAACCTACCTACACCTATGTTTTGTTTGTTTATGGGGTGGTGGTATTGTTTTGCTAGCGATGTATGTTTTTTGTTGGTTGTGATTTTATGCTTTTGGTTTTTTGTTTTTTTATGGACAGATGCAATGGCTAAAGGATAGTTGCTAGTAGCAAGTGTACTACATTTGCCCTTGTAGGGAGGTCGTCTTGTTGTACCTTTTGTCATAGTTGGGTGGTTTTGTAATTCTTTTTTTATTGCCAAATTTATTTGATTTTGGGTGGGTTTTATGCAATTATACAAAAGCTTGCACGTAGGTGCATTTATTTTTAAAATTCTGTTGCTTAGTCATTGCCTGAGTTAACAAGGAAAATAAGTTTGTACAATGTGTTAGTTTTTGTATGTTTAATGCTTGAATTTTATAAAAACAAAGAAGAAGATAGGATCGTAGTTGAAATTTGTAATAATGCTTCGGAAGATTCAATTCAATCGACTCCTATATAAAAAGCTTTATATGATCATAGTTGTCCTTGTACAGGTTTTGGCTCATAAACACAGTGATGCCAATGTCTCCTAAACTTTTCGTCCCTCTAATGGTGCTTTTCAATGTCTTTTATCTGATATGGAAAAAGGAAAGAGTTTAGTGCTTTTCAGAAAATTGTCTTGATTGATCTTTCACAATTTTAGGCTCCCTTACCAGTTGGGTCTTGGGCTGTTCCGGGAAATACCAGATGAGTAATTTCTGTACGCGAGATTTTAGGGTAAAAGATATTTACAATGCTGTTTTGGTTTGGAGTGGAATGCTTTTTTTATTTTGTTGTTATTATTTGTGTACTGTATGAAGTTTAAATGTCACTGTCAATATCTTTATTCAGAATCTTGTGAGTTGAATAATCAGGATGACAAGATTGAATGTTTTGTGGGTTAATAATCTAGATTGGTTGTAAGTAAGACAGTAAGAGTATGCATAGTGATCAGAATATTTCATTCCAATGTTGAGAGATTTTTTATAACCTGGGAACCTTCTAAATTATTCATTCACATGGTGTGAACTGTGAACTAATTGAACCAAATTCGAAACTGACTGGAAAATGGGTGTTTATATATATATATATATATATATGTTTTCTTCTTATTTTCACTTTTCTTTTTAAAAACTTTCATTGGGCATGCACGGTACCCCACTGTGATCTTGATTAATATTATTATCTTTCCGCATAGGCTTCACATGGGACCTTACATTGGACGCGTATCCTCTGAGATATCTCATTTTTTGCGTGAACGACGTGTCCGGTGCCTATTCGGGGAACCGTAGGGGGCAGTATTATTTGAGCTTTGAGATTCGTGCAGAATGTATTTGAATGATTGAGATATTCCAAAAAGTCACGCAAAGTTTGAGATATCTCAGAGGATGCGAATTCCCTAACATTGGGGGGCCCTGGCATATTGCAATGCTCAACGAGAAAATAAAAATAAAAAAAGAAAAAGAAAAATCCAGAATATGTGGCTTTTTAAAAAAGAATAGAGGAACGTGGTTTTTAGGTGTTTGAAAAGTATCTCAGGTGCGATCATTTTTGACATGACATTAATTTATAGACAATTTGATCAGCGTGCTGATTGCAAACTAGAGTGGTTCATTCATGCTGCACGAAGACAACAGCTTTCAATCTATTTGCAATTTTACATATACATAGATTTAATAAAGGGATGAGCTAGAAAAAAAAAATTCAAGGCGGGGGCAAAAGTAGTAAACAAAAAATATTTACTGACAAGTTTTTTCTACATAAAATATTATGCATGCAATGCGATTATATGTTCATATATATATCTATTAATTTTTTAGTAAGATTGCAAAACTGTTTCCCCAAAATAAAGTTGTCAAGTCATGTCTAACCAGCGGGAGAAGGGGGTGTCCGACGCCAATCAGACCAGAGTTTGTTCGATGAGTGGTTTCTACCGTCCGATTTATTTTAAGATCTGTGTGCATAACTTTAATATCCGTGCGTACAGATTTTGAAGTGAATCGGACAGTAGAAACCACCCATCGAACAGACTCTGGGCATGAAATATTATGCATGCAATGTGATTATATGTTCATATATATCTATTAATTTTTTAGTAAGATTACAAAACTGTTTCCTAAGTTGTCAAGTCATGTCTAACCAGCGGGAGAGGGGGGTGTCCGATGCCCATCGGACCAGAGTCTGTTCGATAGATGGTTTCTACCGTCCGATTTATTTTAAGATCTGTGCGCATAACTTTAATATCCGTGCGCACATATCTTGAAGTGCATCGGACGGTAGAAACCACCCATCGAACAGACTCTGGTCCGATGGGCATCGGAAACCCCCCTCTCCCCTAACCAGCTGGTTCCTTTGCCTGTAAAGGTGTCTAAATTAAACAAGGGGCTTAGTATTTTAATATAGTTTTCCAATTCACACGGTAACAGTTTTAACTTTTAACATGAGATCATAAGAGTTGATGTCCACTTGTGGCACTGTTGCAGTATGTTCCAATCCAGGTAGATATATTTCTAAATATGATCATTTATTAGAAAACTCGAAAGATATTATATATTAATGCAGCTGGCAAAATAAAGTATTTTAGTAGCATATAGAACATAACCATAGTTAATTAATATCTTGTTCCATGAGAGATGCAATTTGGACAAATTATTAATTAGGGTTCTTTTTTAACCTTGCTATATATATAAAAAAAAAACTAACTTTTAAAAAAATATAAGTTTTATAAAAAATGTTTTACATTAATAAAAACTTTGAACACAATATTTTTTTTCGAAATATTGAACACAGTTACAATTATAAATAATATAAATAGTTGTACAATAATTCAACAGAATAACACACACAAAAATTTACTGCTCAGTTCCTGCAACCGTATATTTTATATTGTAAAGTAGGGCTTGCTATATCTACATTAAAGTGGTTCATTGAGGAATTATTGCTATAAAATCATAAAGAAATGGCTTTGAACGAAACTTCAAAGTAATTAAAAAAGTTCAATGCCATTATTTTACAGTTGAATATGTCAAGATTTAATTATATTATTCTCTCTTCTTTATTTTATTTTTTAAAAAAGGGGATTCACATGATATGCATTATTTTAACTTATCATTGGACCTAGAAGCCGAAAGGTTCAATTTTGTAAAATCATCTATCAATTAATAATTAGAGAACAATTCTATTAATACTGACACATGTAAGTTGTAACTAACTAACTAACTATACAATATTACAATCAATATGATACAGTTACTTCCAGGAATTGTGGAATGTGATATATTTGTCATGTTGTTAAGATATTTTTTAGGATGTAATAAGGGTTACATTTTTAAATAAGTTTTGAACGTTCGATCTTGCTTTCACATGAAAAATAATAATTTAATCAACTGTAATAGACGTGATCTCTAGATGTTGAATTATTTAAAATGATTAAAGTACAAAATACAATTTAATTTGTTGGTTTTAAGGTCAATGAAAAGAAGCAAAATATTAGATATACATGACTTACTGCATTAATTAGTTAGGAAAATGGGGCATAAATAGTTGTACAAAAGCTGCACATAAAAGAATTTTATTTTCATGCAATCTAGCTAAGCAGATTATTTTGCTACTAATTGAAAAAATATATATATTTAGAAGAAAAAAGGGGAGAGAATTTTTCCTCAATTGAACTAACTAAATGCTAACACTTCTGGTAAAAAGAAGAAAAAGGACAAGTCAAAACTTAAACTAAAACACACAATGAAAAAAAAAAACAAATACGGAACTAAGTTTAAAGAACATAATTACACACCTAATAAGACAACCAAGAAGATTATTCCTGTAAAAATTATGCGCATGTTACATGCATGGGGGTGGTGGTGGGGGGAGTTCCAAATCCTCTAAGGCAAGCATGACCGTGTGGCGGGTCATCAAAACTTTGGAGATAGTAACACATTATTTATATTTCATTTTTCCATATATAATTTATATTTGTCTTTTAGTAGATTAAAATGGTATCATGTTTGTACTATGAATTAATATCTTCATTTTTTAAATCCAAACAGTTAATCTATAAACTGCTTGACATAATCTCCATATATATGAAAATGTGCATGTAGTTCAAATTTAATATTTATTAGAATATTTACTATTTTTTAGATATGTGGAAAATCATTATTTGTGTATGGTCTAGAATCTTTAGATCAAGTGATTTTGTACCTATTTAAAATAATAATAAAAATCTAAAATATATAAATTTGATATATAAGTATATTTTTATATGAATATTATATTGAACAGTTTAAATTAACAATTTAGACATTTAAAATGAAATATTGATCCACAGTACATACTATATACCAACATGAGTGATGCTGATGCATATATTGATCCATAGTACAATAGCCTCGCTAATTCAAATGGGATTAAAGATCTTCAAACTTTAAATACCTGCACGAAATATCCAACGAAATTTCGAATATACAACTTAATTTTCACCTAATTAAATCATATTGTTTAGTAACTAAACTAAAGATTGATTCTTTATTTTTATTAATTTTATTTTACTTGGTCTTGTATTTACTTGCCAAGTTGCCATATAATATGTTGAGTAGCTCTAGGGTGTGACGTGCTCATCAAGAAGGTTTGGTGAGCACAACTCCAAAAATACATCGGATCGGCTTCAAATGACGAATCCAAACCGTTGAAATCTATATACTTCGTGAGTGATGCACGTACATGTAAAATTTTGGAAGTTTCGAAATCATTTACTACGAGGTCAAGCGGTCAAAGTAATGAATCTTTTAATAAGTTATTCTATCAGTTGTTTTATATATTCATTTTTCATCATTACTTTGACCGCTTGACTTCGTAGCAAATGAATTCGAAACTTTCAAAATTTTGCATGTACATCCATCACTCACGAAGTACATAGATTTCAACGGTTTGGATTCGTCATTTGAAGCTGATCCGATGTATTTTTAGAGTTATACTCACCAAACCCTCATGGCGAGCACGTCACACCCTAGATTTACTCTAATATATTTGTTGATATTAGCCTTAGAGAAACTAAACCTTGCATAGAGATGCCACCGTAATATGTTTTGACGAGGCAACGTCCAATGCAATGATGCAAACGAAACTAGGGGCCTTGTCGCCAGTACAGATTCAATCATTCAATACAGGGGGTGGGATATTTAATTATTATATCAAGTTATTTATTCTCTCTTGTTCTTTGATGCTTCCATTCAACCAACCATCCCAGCTCTCCGGCCAAGGATTGCCATCTCGCATCCGTTACCATCAACGATTTTGTCGTTACTAGCCACGTGTGTGAAATCATTAGTGCGTCATCAGACAGTTTACACAGAATTACAAAATTATTATAATTCTAGTATGCTTATTTTTAACATTGTAATGATTAATGGAGAAGAATTCCTTGGAACCACCCGTATAGAAACAATTTTGATTTGTTTTTTTGGGGGTAAACATCAGCGGTGTCTATTTTACAGGGAAAATAAAAAAAAGTTTGTAAAGTTTCATGATAAAAGGAAAATAATTAGAATTAAATGTTACAAATATATATAAAGTGAAAATTCAAGATTTCATTGTCTGTCTAAAGATTTGATTGCAACTCTTTTTCATAGAACAAAATAGAATACTAATTAACTATGTTTGTTTCCATTTTCACAAAAGTTTTGCATTGTTGCATGTGATTTTTTTTTTAAAAGACAATTTTTTTTTAAAAAAAAGACAAATTAATTGCTTAAAAAAAGCTATTTAGCGTACTACCAAACTGAAGAGAGGAGAAGAAAAACCATATGGTCTCTATGTGAGAGGTCATGAGTTCGAAATCTAGATTGGGGAAATCCTTTGTTATAATAACAAAGGTATTAATAGTTGGGTGGCTTGACCTCCAACTTTACTAAAAAAATAAGAGATGAGAAGAAAAACAATATTACCACGCCACTATATATTAATCTCGTTGATAATTTTGCATTTTTCATCTTGCATTACTATCTGCCTCACTCACATTGTAATGAAATTTGACATAAATATATGCAGCTATTTGTAAATGTTCCAAGAAATTAAAGATTATTACATGTTAGAGTAACTTAATTATATAAATAATCTCTAATCTAATGTATAGTATCGCTTATTTATCATTTTATTTCTTAAAAGTTTTAAGAATATCATTCTCATTCTTGAAATTTTCAATTTATACCAAATTGGTCCACTATTATCACTAATAAAAAATTCGATGAAATTCCATTTCATTATATATATGATATTCATGATGATATGTATGTACATGTTACTTTTAATATATTGCTGACAATGCAAGAATATATGTTTGTCTGTTTAATTGATTTGTGATATTAAATGTTGGTGGTAAAAATTAGTACTCACGCTATCTTTATGATATGTAATAACAAGGTTCTACATGGCAATTATCGCATTATCGTGGAAAGATTTAAAAAAAAAACTATCGCCAATAACAAACGTTTATTTCAAAACTTAGATTTTAAGATCGAATTAAAATACTATAGCGCGTTATTTTGAATACCGTGTAATAATATTTATGTTAGTTACAACACTAAATTGATGGTAACACAGATGAATTATTATTTTATATTTCAATGGATGTTGAAGGTATGACCAATTTGGTACAAATTAGATGCTCCTATGACTATTAATATTATATTTTATTAATTTCAAGGACTTAAATAGTACTAAATAAGCGACACCTTAAGGACCACTTATATAATTTACACTGCATATTATTTTACTAAGCATAACAGACAAAATAAGGTGCTAAACAGATGCTGCAAGTAAAAAATAAAGCATGGTTTGAACATTAAGAGATAAATAAATCACTGTACTGAACAGTTTAACTACTGTATAAATATTACGTAAGTCTACTATGCATGCAGCACATGGGGCATTTTATTAAATGAATCGAAACAGCTGTATGAGCATGCATAGTATTTTGTTTAGATGCAATGAATAATATTAACTAATGAAATCGGATGGAGAACTGAACAAGAAAATAGTCATAGCTATGACACCCGTTTACCCATTTATCCTACTCATATCGTATTCAATAAAACGAGTATGAGTAAGATTTTTTTTTTTTGTTACACATATGGGTATGGATACGGATAGAGGCTATTTTGGGTATGGGCAACAGATAATTATATAAAATAAATTACATATAGATATATAAATATTATATTCAATTTTATGTTTTTCATATTACTGTATCAATATTAATCCATGAGAAAATGTATGTCTTTTGTTGTAAGAAGAATATTATGTTAAACATATTATTTTTTTATTTGAATATTTTGTTATTCAGTTAACGAATTGAATATTGAATTTGTTAGAAGAGATATTTGTGCTTTTGTTTTTTTTTTTTGCTTTACAAAAAACTATTAGTTAGAATTGATTGCATATTTGTATTTTGATTTTTATATTAGTAGTTGTGATTGTGTATGTATAACATGATGAGTTTTAATGGTTTATTTATAAAATAATAAAACAATTATATTAGTATTATTCGTTATTCACCCGCTACCATTTCGTTACCCGCTAATTTTAACGGGTGCGGATAGGATAGGGTAATACAAATTCTTAATGATGAAAGGTAAGGTATGAGTAAGATCAACTCTTAATGAGTATGGGTATGAAAATATTTTCACCCTATCTGTATCGTACCCATTCACACTCTTAACCATGACCGAGTGAAGTTGCAACAGCTGGAGGAAATATAATAAAAGAAAAATGAATACAATGCAAGTACTTAATAAATATATGTTGGTTTAGCGCTTTATATTAATTTAAGAAATTTCATTTTAAATCAGGTAGGACATTTATTACCTCATACGGAGAACATGGAACTAGTGTTGTAAATAACGGTATGCGGTCATCGGACGGACAGAGTACCGCTAAGCGATTAATCGGGAATAATGAGGAATAATTGGCCATAATAAAAAAAAATAATATGGTGATTAGTCGGAAAAATTCATGAAGGTTTGGTCATTAATTGCCAACGGCTAATTGGCCAGTTAATCGGTCTAAACAGACGTTTTTTACAACACTGCATGGAACAATTGCTTTACCTCTATGCATATATCTGAAAGCTGAGGGATATATACGCAATTGAGAAACTTGTTAAAGTAATTGAAATACATCTATTGACTCTTGTATGATTGGGAAATCAGTTGTATGCATTGACCTCCAATTGTATCGCCCAATACCAGGAAAGTTAATTATGAAATATATAATTATATAGGAGTAGAACTAGGGTGCTCTTAAGTTCACCCAACCTCATGTGAACTTGACTCTAAAATATATCGAATCGACTTTAAATGATAAATCCAAACTGTTGAAATTCTTCTACCTAATGATTGATGCGTCTACATGTGAAAATTTTAAAGTTTCGAATTAATTTAATATAGAGTCAAGTGGTTAACGGAGTCCAAAAAATGGATGCATTAAAATTAATTTATAAACCTTAAATTTTTGACCACTTGACTTTATATTAAATTAATTTGAAACTTTAAAATTTTCACATGTAGACCCATCACTCATTAGGTAGAAGGGTTTCAACAGTTTGGATTCATCGTTTAAAGTCGATTCGATATATTTTAGAGTCAAATTCACAGGAAGTTTGGTGAACTTAGGAGCACCCTAGTTCTACTCATTATATAGTATCTAACTATATCATATTTCTACTGTGGCCCCTATCAAATGTTCTTTGTTCTTTTTTCTTATATTTTCTCAACATGACAGTTCTTATACTACAATTATGAAAACTGATTAGACCAAACGGATAAGTGTGCAATTGTATCGATCATGTCAGATACTTAAATATGTATCAGACGTGTCGTGTTGTGTCATGCAAGTACGTTTGCGGACTACAAGTGTTGTGCCATGTCAAAAAAGTGCGGAAAGTGGACACAGTACTTGTAAGAACATGATACACGTCTGAAATCATTTGAGTTATTTCTTTTTCTTTAAATCCAAAAAAGGAACCGTTAAAAAAAAAGAAATTGTTTTTTCTTCGAAAAGAAAAGAAAATGAATCAAACCAGATTTATATAATTAAATTGTATATAATAATCCATCTTTTCTAATTTGAAATTTCCTTGAACTTAGAAATCAAATTCCCACATGAATTAAAAAAAAAGAAACCTTGGTTTCGTTTTCTAATCATGGGGAAATGGAAAATAGCAATTTATATTAAGTCCAACCAAAAACAGTGAAAACATGTTCTTCTAATATAATTATTATCAGACATGATCCAGATATTTCGCTAATCTCTTCATTCAACAGCACACCATAAATAAGCAATAGTGAAATTACACAAATGCATTTCGTGTTTAACGTGTTATCGTGTAGATCCTAAAATTTTAAAATAGAAATTTAATTAATCTTCCAAACTTAAATGTATGCATGATACCGAGGATTGGGGCCAATTTTATTTCACTTTTTAATTAAATTAATCGTTATAACTGTATATCATATTTGATTGTGGACTAAACAGTTAGATCTCACTTATTCCGTCAAATGTAGTTTAATTGAGCTGTACTAAGATGGAATTAGATTAGCCTAAATGGACCTAAACTAACTCACCTCTCCAGATGGTTTAATTTTATTTGAATATGATGTCTAACTTTTCATTGTTTTTATTACTTTCAATCATTTTTTAAAGAATGTAAAATAAGTAATTATTTTTTTTATTTAATCATAAAGAAACTTTCTAAATTAACAAAATATGCAATCTAGAAAATAATTAAATATTTTTTTTTTCTGAAATTGTACTACAAATAAATAAATTTCTGGTTCAGCAACCCAATATATTTTTGAAAAATAAATAGGTATACGTGTAAATTTGATTAAACAAGATTCACTAAATGCAATGTGCGATATAGAATTAATTTGTACATAATTCATTTTCTTATACAATTTCTTCCAATCAAAATGAAAAAAATACGAAGAATAGTTTTATCATTGTTATTACAAATTTTGTAAGACAAAATAATTTGTAATATCAAATCATACCTTAAGCCACTAAATTCTTATCAAATAAGAAATAATTTAAGTCAAGATATAACTTCAGATATCAACCAAACATAAATAATTAAGATCGGCTAAATTAAAATAACTAAAACTTTATTAATTTTAGTCGATAATCAAACACTACCGTAATGTAAATGATTTACTAATTGACTTAGCGACTAGAGGGCTATGTGGCAGTGTATTAATTGTTCACAAAAATAATGTTGACTTAAATTCCCCAATTTTATCAGAGTAATGATTTTTTTTAATGTACTTATTGAAGTCCTTTCCTTGCCAATGTAGTTGTAAATGAAACACAATTACCAAGGTAAATAATTGTAAGAACACAGATGGTAGAAAAAAAAAAAACAAATTCAATATATATTTCATTCTCAGGTTTTAAAATGAAAAACTTTCGTGACTTGGAAGGACCACTGCTGTAGTTTACTCAAAATATAATAATTACGTCATCTACTTATTTCTTCTTCTTAAGTCAGAGGTTCACATTAAGGATGCGTTTGGATGAATCAAGAATAGTATAATGATAATAGTTATTCTAATTTAAAAATAGTAGCTATTCCAATATTTTGTAGGATTAGTAGAATAGTGAACAATTCCACAAAAGACAAACAAAGAATAGTGGCTATTCGCTAATCCAAACACACCCAAACGTAGATTAGTAGCTCGGAATAGTGCTAATCCGGAATAGTAGCTATTCTTCACCCACCCAAATTCATCCTAAATGAATCGGAGACCGTCCGATGAACATCAAAACAAATTCCATTTGATTTTAGGTCACAGCTGTTCAATTTGCATCTATTTTCGTACATACAACTTTTAAAATTCATACATATCAAGTATGCATGGATTTTGATGTGAATCGGACGGTTCGATGCTAAGCCAGATCACAACTATATATCCGATCCGCAATTGTGTTCGTATGCACAATTTTAAAATTCATCGAGATCAAGAACAGTGAACACACAGTACACAGATCATTAATATAAATTGAACGGATCTGATCGACATCAAGCTCAATTTCATTTTCATCCGATGGTCCATGAAACTGGCCCCACTCCCATATTAAAAAAACCCATCACGTGTTACATCTCATGAGTTATATTTATTCCTCTCCCGTTGAAGTACATATAAACTATTTCTTTTTTTAACATCAACACTGAGTTGAACTTAACCATCTCCTATGTACAGACAAAACACAATTATTTGTGCTAACAAAGAACGTGGAAGATCTTTCCAATTAAAACTTGATTAAATATTTAAAAAGAAGCTACACAAGTGCTACTATCAATAACAAGCCTTCAATTGAACAATAAGCCAAAGTAGCACCATCTCTTCCAGATCAATTTCAATGGTCCCAATTAAAGCTTTAATTTCTTTATTCTCTCTCATTCTAAGTCACTAATAAAAGCACCTATCTATCACCATACCCATATCATGCAACCACTTCACATTCTTTCTTAGATCCTCTCCAATGGAAGAACCTACCACCTCTTCTTCTAATTCTCCATCCAATTCTAATTCCTCTTCCACTTCTTCTTCCTCCAATGCATCTCCCAAACCAACTGTATCCTTAACCCTTAACAGCACCAATGCCGGCAACCCGAAGAAGCGACAGCGCAGCAGCGAGGGCAAACACCCGGTTTACCGAGGTGTGCGCATGCGCAGCTGGGGAAAATGGGTTTCAGAAATCCGGGAGCCACGAAAGAAGTCTCGAATTTGGCTTGGCACCTACCCCGATGCTGAAATGGCAGCACGTGCTCATGATGTCGCTGCACTGGCGATAAAAGGGCAAAACGCGCACCTCAATTTCCCTTCATTGGCACCTATGCTACCCAAACCAGCGTCGACATGTCCCAAGGATGTACAGGCTGCAGCTGCTCAGGCTGCTGCCTCGGATTTCACGGAACCAAACCATGAAAATTCATCTAGTAGCAGTACTGCAGATCATGGAGATGGAAATAATGATGAGTTGTTTGATTTGCCAGATATATTGTTTGATTCAAGAGACGGGTTCAGGTTCAGGTTCGGGTTTGAGCTACCGGAAACAATATCGACATGGGTGTCGACAGACGAAGAAGTTCAGTTCGAGCTCGACGAACCCCGTCTTTGGGAATATTAGTGGAAGAGAAGTTAAATATGTAAAAATGAAAAAAAAAAAAAAAAAAATTTTAAGGTTTTTTTCTTTTGTCAAGTTTGTAGAAATCAAAATTTGGTTCAATACCAATTAAAGGTCAGAGTTCTTGTACATCTCTCAATTTATATTTTTTACATTACCCCACAATTGTCATTCCATTTGTTTTTCCTCGTATTATTATTATTTTTTTAAAAACAAGGCAGGAGCTGCCATGTGCATTTTATTAAGGGAAGTTCTTACAGAGAAACAACAGCATACAATCAATAGAAACAAAATAAGTAAAGGTTAGACGACGATTCAACAGTTTTGCATCCAAAGTCTCCTCTCTCTTGCAATTTTAAAGGCAACTGTCTCAGCTCCCATTCTGCTCCCTCGAAAAATAATCTCATTTCTACACTTCCAGATGTTCCAGATGGTGCAAATGAAGATCGTTGACCATTCATTACGGGAGATATTCCCTTTGTTCCTGATCATTCTGCGCGAACCCTGCCATATTTCGGTGACTGTGCCGGCTATCTTCATGACCGGTTCCCCCATGAACCCGTGCGGCAACCTTAAACCAGATCTCTACTGCAAACGGACATAGAAAAAAGAGGTGTAGAGCTGACTCATATGGGCAATTATTGCAGCAGACACATGAACTCTCTATGTACATTCGCCTTTTGTCAAGCATCTCCCTCGTCAGAGTTCTATCTTGTAGTAGCAGGAGAGTCAATAGTTTTTCCTCGTATTAATTGTTTGGTTGCTGATACTTTTTTTAAGTGAGTGGTGGTCTAATAATACAAATTATTGTATTGAAGAACTAAGTACAAACTATTAGGGGTGCAAATGCGATTACCAGGGTGTAAATGCGATCAAAAGAAAATGATATAATTTAATTCCTCCTCTTGGTTGATCTGTTCTTTTTCTTTTTCTTTTTCTTTTTCATCTTTTCTTAATTTTTTTCTTTTCTTTTAAAATTCTTTCTTTTCCTTTTTCATCTTTTCTTAATTTTTTTCTTTTCTTTTAAAATTCTTTGTCTTTCTTTTTCACTAAAAAAGACATCCTACCCTCTCCCATAAATTGTTTGTATTAGACAGTGCACTTGATATTTTTGTTTTCATCAAGTTAGATTAATTGGATGTTATTGGCGGATTGTGATTTGCTACTTGTGTACATGAAACGGAATATACTCACAAGAAAATTCGTCTAGTAAAATAAGATTCACTGCTTCAAAATCCAAAATTAATTAGAAGCGCCTGCTTTTTAGAGTTGAAATATCAACTATTTATAGTAAGAGTTACAACTAATATTGTAAGAGTTTGATCAGTTGCTAATTTTATTTGTAGTGTTACAAAGAATGCCCAATTAGTAGTTCAAACTTCAAAGATCAAGCCTAGCATTGTTTATAGTGAGACTTGTAGCTACTTATAATAAAATCTTGGAACTTGGGAGTGAGTCTTTGGTACTATGTATATCATGATTTAGTCTGTAATACAGATTAATATTTTTATTTTTAAAATTATAACGGTCGATTCGAACCGTTCAAAATGATTTTCATATGAATATCTACTTGCAAATCAAATTATATATTTTTTAGAATTTTTGTACTATTTTTAAGATATATAGAAAATCATTATTTTTTGATAGTCCATAATTTTCAGATAAAGTAATTTTCTACCTATCTTAAAAAATAGTAAAAAATTCTAAAAAAATATAAAATTTAGTTTGCAAGTAGATATTCATATGAGGATCATGTTAAATGGTTCGAATTAACTAGTAAGATTTTGAAAATAAAAATATTGATTCGTATTTTGAATCAACCCGTGATATGCATAATACCATAGACTCACTCAAATCCTGGACTATTTATTATAAATTTCCTTTTCGGTGAAAAGAAAATTGAAAAAAAGCAGGTTTTACCGGAAGAAAACGATCATTTATCTTAGATTCTTAATCAAAATTTATACCATTTGCTTTATTTAGACTGATTATTTTACAATGATTATATATGCTAATGATAGCTTATTCAATTGCAAAGCTAATCTTTCAAAAGTAAAGGAAGATCCGGGTTAAATGATTGTTCACGTCACTTTCCAAGTTCATTCTTTTAAATTTATCTGTATAATTGTTTTATCATTTACAAGTTATATATAACAATGGCTAGTGATCCCTAGGCCCTAGCACTTTAGAAATGGAAACAATGTATCTTTAATTCTCATGTCCCACGCGTTATATTCAGCGCTTTGTCAATAATTACTGGGATGTGAATGTTTGTACATATATCATTAATTGTACATACTAATAATATATATACTAGTATTGTAGTATTGCGCCATTCGTTATAACGAAAACATATTATATTATAAAAGAACAAAGAATAATTCTCATACAAAATAATATATTTTCATTAATAAAATAAATCAATGAAAAAATTATTATTTAAAAATAAAAAATAGACAAATATATTCTTATACAAATGTAAAAACTCATTTTTTAATGACATACCTATGAGCTTTTTTCTTACTGTTACATACTATTTTTTTGGTTAAGTTACTTAACGGGAAAACAAGAGGGAAAAGAAATCATGAAAATAAGTTGTATTATTTGTTATTGTCATATTATACCTCTTATTATTATTACAAGGTTTTCCTACGATTTATATGCTTTGTGTATCTAAAATTGAGAATATAACAAGATGTTTAGTTAAATGAGATAATTAAATGACAAATAATATTTATTATATGATATAAAAAATAGAAAGAAATGAAGACATGACTCATCAATTATCAATCAATCAAAAAAATTCTTAAATGACATTTAAAAAATGAAAAGAAATCAAGACCAGAAGAAGTCAGATTAAATAGATTTGTGGCAAGTATATATCTAAATAAATTTAAACTTCTACACGTAAAAAAAAATTAAAAAGATGCATATAATCAAAGAAGGTAGACTATTTGATTGGAAACATTTTTTTTCCTCGAAAAAAATAATGCATGGCGTTTATATCAATTTTTGATGAATTGTCTGATATATAAATTTGAATTGTTTGAAGTTTAAATTTGCATAGTTGGATGTTTATACTTGAGTGTTTAGATTGCCTTGTAAAAAGCTAACTTTTTATATAAAAAGTAATTAAAATAAAAGTATGGTCGTTTATACCGTTGTAAAATAAGCATTGATGATCACATTCGTAATATATGGGTGGGTTGGTTTGGGGTTTTGGGGGGGGTGGGGTTTGGGGTTTGGCTACATATGTGTGTATTATTCATCTGACAGCCAGGCAAATATAACAGAGGATGTCCGGTGCTAAAGCACGTGCAATCGCCAATCTGTGCAGCTGATTTCATTCAGTATGACAACAAAAGAGAAAAATAAAACATGTGGAATGTTATGTTTTATACCACAAAAAATTGAAATTATTAGTGGCTATGGATAATAAGAATTCTAGTAGACAACTATTTTTACGGTATAATATATCATTTCATTTTTTTAACAACATATATATAACAAACTATTTTAAAGAAAAAAAATTATAGTGTATATTCAATTTTTTTTTTGTCATGTATCAAAAGCTGTTTAAATTAAATTATTAAAAAAAATTCAAAATAAATTTATAAATGGCCAATTAATGCGCATAATAGGAAATTAGTAAAAAAAAAAATTAAAATTTGTGAAAACAATAAAACTTTTGTTTACTTCAAGAAAAACATCGTTCTAGCTATAATAATTTGTTAATTTTATGATTTTTAAGAATGTAGAGTCAGAAAGAGAATTTAAGAAGATCAGTTTCTATGAATTTAACCCAGTGGGGACATATTAGTCCATACTTTTGTGCGAAAATTTTATTTTTATACTCCTAAAAAAGTTAAATCAAATAATCACGATTTGATCAGAATTTCACTTTTGACACAGCTGTAACGTGAAATTGCGGACAGAAATTGGGTGTCTACAACTTCACGTTGAGAACACATTTCATGGTCCAATCCAATAATTTTCTTAGTCAATCAGCACTGAAAACCAAAGTTTTGAGAAAAAAAAAATATGAAATGTCTCTTCAACGTGTGAAGTTGCGGACATCCAATTTATGTCTGCAATTTCACGTTGTAGCCGTTCAAAAATGAAATTATGATCAAATCGTGATTATTTGAACTAGAACTAGTTAAACGCAATAATGTTCGTTTTTAACACCCATATCATGCCATAATGTGTCGTGCCGTGGCATGATAAGACAAATATGCATGGTGTGTCACTTTTTCCGATAAATGATCACAATACAGAATAGAATACGTCATGAGACGCACAAATTATGTTAAGTGTTCTTAAACATCGAACTATAAACTTAACGCAGTGTCGTGAGTTCTGTCTCTCTCTATATATATAAAGACGCAAGTTTAATTATTGGAAAAAACATCTAAAAGATTGTTGCTTTAATAATAATAAAAAAGAAAAAGTGTTGCTAAACGCTCATGTTTTGAACATCTTATAGTAATTAAAATTCATCAGAATATGTATAACATTCGTGTTGCTAGCTAAAAGGAAAATAAGTAAATAACTATATGCATCAATCTGCACAGAAAACGCAGAGATGAGTTTCGAGTGCGTTTCCTCTGAGATATCTCAACTTTTACTTGACCGACGTGTCTGGTGCCTATTCGGAAATAGAGCAGGGTACAGGGTTATTAGTGCTTTGAGATTCGTGGAAAACCAATTTCAACAGTTGAGATTTTCTGAAAAAACACGCAGAAGTTGAGATATCTCAGAGTATGCGCGGAAGAAGGGGTGGGGGAAAAAAAATATCTTTGTCGCAGTACTACGCAGATTGTACAGGAGCAATTAGGTGGGAGATGCCGGCGTACTTTGTTACTATTTCACTATTTTATTTTTTACACACTCAACTGAGCACAATCGAAATAATGTAGAATTGAAGCTTATTGCAAATTCTTTTTGTTCTCTATTTTCTCACTATTATAAATGTAACCTAACAAGCCCTTTGTGATCCTTCCCATAGAGGGAGGCATCTGGCTGCTAATGTTTTCTGTTTGGATTACGTGTGGCACCATCTTTAATGTTAATCACATCACTCATCTCTGAGCAAATCAATGTGAAAAGAAAATTAAATTAAATTGAGAAAGTCCAACAAAATTACATAATCTCTATATAAATTTGTATTATTTATTTATATCGTATATGAACTAAATCAGGAGTGGATCTAAAGCCAAGACAATATTGGCTGCTCAGACACTCTATAATTTTAAATATTTTAATCATATGTATTGAAATTTAAGTGATTTTTCTTCTATTTTTAAGTTTTTAATACTTCAACAAAATATCAAATGTGTACTTATAATTTAGTTGTTAGAATTTAAATATGCAGTTGTAAAAACTTGAGTTCAAATTCCAATTATATGACAAGGGATCAACTTACAATATTTGAAAATTACAGCATGTTATAACATTTGGTTTTGCAATTTTCAAAGTCCAAACAGTCGATCCAAACTGTTCAGCATGATTTCTATATTAAAATATGCTTTGAGACCAAATTTTACATTTTTTTGAATTTTTTTTACTATTTATTAAGTATTTTATAAAACTGCTGTTTTTAGACAATTCTGGACCACTGAAAAATAGCAATTTTGTAAAATACTTAATAAATAGTAAAACAATTCAAAAAAATGTAAAATTTGATCTCAAAGCATATTTTAATGTAGAGATCATGTTGAACGGTTTGGACTTTGAAAATCGCAAAATCAAATGTTGTAATATGTTATAAGATCTAAAATATTATAAGTGGATCCCTCTTCATTATATTATGCATTTTAAGTTTTAACCCTTCAATATAAGTTTTATAATTTCACCCTGAATTGGTGTAAAACAAACTCAAATTTTCCTGAACACATGCAACTATATTTAGTAATGTGGCAGAAGTGAGAAGTCACTTTCGAGTTTGCATTTAATTTTGAAAGAGAACATGAGTTATCTAAGTGAAACTTGCCTAATCAGTAGTACTCTATTAACTAGAAAGATGACTAGTATAAAGTTATAAACATTATCCCCCTGTTCATCATGTGATAGTATTAATACTTGCTTTGGAGGATGCATCCCCCATTATTAATTATTGCTATGTATGAAAAGACATTAATGAGGAAAAGGGACTTAACACCAAAAAAGAAATATTTATTAGACTGGCATCTACTGCGATCATTGTTTTAGAGGTTTTTCAATACATATATCTAAGGACGAATTCAGAATTTTCATCAGGGTTAGAAAATAGCGAATTAGGTTTAAATAGCTAATTGAATTCAATATCATTAGCTAACCGGGTACTATATAAAAAAACAATACTTTAACTTCTAATTTCTGATGTATTTTTAACTTCTAATTTCTAATGCTCTAACTTATAACTCTATTTACTAATCAGAATTTAAGTCATTATTTTAACCCTAATTACAAAACAGAAGTTTAGATGGAAGCAATTAAAACTCCGGAGGGGGGAGGCAACTAGCTGGGTCTGCCCCTGTATATATGCCCAATTTTGTTTTATCAATAGCATTAAAAAATCCCATAGCACTACATGTAGGGTTGCAAATGAATCGAACAAAATCAAACTTACTCCAGTTTGAGTTTGAGTTTGAATAAGATTCAAACCGAACTGGTATGATTTGTTTCAGAACGAACTAATTTTGAATCAAATTAATTACGAACTTTTCCGAATCAAATTGAAGTCAATCGAACCACGAACTACGAAATTTTTGGCAGTCACTGATAGTTTATGCATTAGTTTTCTTTACGCGGAACAAAATTCACGCGGTTTCCTTTTACCTTTTATCTTTCACAAATTCGCACTGATGGGTTATTGGCTAGTCCAAAATTCTTCTAGCTTTTACGGTGTTGGATTGATTAAAATCATGGCATGGACCTAGTCAAATGAAACTTATTCCATTGTTAATTTATTACACTATTGAAGCATTTTTCTATTATAAATTACTATTATATTAACAATTTTGAGTTTTGATATAAGTTTGATTCATTCTTTATTAAATATTGATGGTTGAAACTATTAGTTGCTATTAAAGATTGATGGCTGAAACCATTAGTTACATTATTTGAGATTCAAATATAAATAGTTCACAAACTAATTTTGAATCAAATTAATTAAGAATTTTTTCGAATCAAACTCAAATCAAATTACAAATTACAAATTTTTTGTGCATGCAGCATCATTTCGTAGCCCGACCGTTGGTTTTCTCAGCGGACTGTATAGACCATGCCGTTGACGTTTCCAGCGGCCTTCTCCTAACCTTTACCGTTGAGAGAGGTTATATTTTGTTTGATTTAATTATGCGTGCAGTTAGGGCTGCAAACGAACCAAACCAAATCGAATCTAGCTAGGTTCGAATTCGAGTTCGTTAAGTTTCGAATCGAACTGGTTCGCTTCGAAGACCTTGTTTCGAACTATAGGCCCAGGTTCGAATTTGATTCGTTTAAATTCGAACTAGTTCGATTTGGTTCGTCGAACCGGCTGAGAACGGAGGAGACAGAGCGGAGGAGCGGAGGATAGAGGTGGCCGGAGATAGATCGTCGGAGTGGAGGAATCTGTCCAGGTTCACGAAAGAAGAGACGGAGAGGAGAGAAAGAGAGGAGCGAAAGAAGAGACGGAGAGAAAAGAAGAGAAAGAGAGGAGAGAAAGAGACGGAGCGAAAGAAGAGACGGAGAGAAAAGAAGAGAAAAGAAGAGACAGATGGAGGGGAGAGAGGAGAGAAAGAAGAGACGGAGAGGAGAGAAAGAGAGGAGCGAAAAGAATAATTTCGCTAACCGAATCTTTACGAACCGAATCTGTCCAGGTTCGCGAACCTTTACGAACCAAATTTGTCCAGCTTTGGATTTGGTTCGAAATTATTTCGAACCGAACTGGTTTGAATAATTTCGAATCGAATTTAATTTTGAATCGAATTTTTTTCGAACTTTTCCGAATCAAACTTGAATCAAATTACGAACTACGAATTTTTTGTGCACCCCTACGTGCAGTATATCTATTGCTTAATTACATTATTTTTGTTTAAGATTTATTTTTTTCCTTCGATATGTATCTATTGCTTATATTATTAATCGTTGAAGGTTATTTTATATTAATTATGCGTTTGGATTATATATATATTTTTTAGGATTCAGCTTTTTTCGTTTGGTGTGTTTCATTTCAAAAGAAGAAAATAAAAAGATGACATAATAATACAAATAACAGAAGAAAGTATTAAAGTACACAATAATAATGTCAACATCCATAATAATAAAAAAAAAAATTAACCAAATGATATCCTAGCTCGGTATGTATTTTCGAACGGGTCGTCTGCGTCGTTTCGGTGGAACCTCCTCCTGTGTGATCTCTAGCTGCGACTGCTCTGTCGTTACATCAAATAGGCTATACTATTTAAAATAAAAGGAGGGTCAAATTAATTTTTTCATTTTTTTTTGTATTTCTATCATGTTTTTATTTTTAAGAACATTAATAAATTTTAATTTTAATTATAAACATTAAAATAAAACCGTTGGATGTGATCTATATTATCATAAAAGAAAATATTATATTTCAATTTTGTTTTTATGTGAATTAATCATTTGAAAAATCAGCGTCTAGAATTATCCACACTAGTACATTTTTAATAAGTTCTTGATGACAATCAAAACAAAGTTGAAATGTCACAATTCTTTACGCATATATAGATAAAATGATGTAGATCATATCCAACGGTTTTATTTTGACTTTTGAGTTATTAAAGGTCTTAAAAAGGAGGTATGGAGGTACAAAAAAAGAGACATTTGAACTCTCTTTTTAAAATAATGACATATTTTCTAAACAGTAAATAACCCTTATATGGCATTTGTAACATAACCATAATTTTTCTGAACACTAAGACTTATGTTGGTATTTACAGGGCGGATATAAGTGGAGTCACGAAGCAACTGTTTCCTCTGAATTTTGAAATTTTATGGAGTATAGGTACGGACCGAATTTACATCCTCTCCAATATTGCACAAGATAATCTTTTACAATTAGTGAATCCGGACCATTCTTTTTAACTTGGCACGAATCTCAAAGCCCAATAATACTGCCCCCTGCACTAGCCCGAATCCCAAAGCTGCGAGATTTAATCTCAAATCGTAAAGTGAGGCCCATCCTCTACAGTATTGGAGAGGAGTTGAATATGTACGGACCAGTTTTGTCCCTCCTGAATTTTTTTTTGCCCCTCTATGAAATTCTCATATGTAATTTGGGTTAAAATTAGAATAAATTTTTTGAATTCGGATTGATAATTAGGATTAGAGATCAGAATATTAAAAATTAGAAGTCAGAGCATTAGAAATTATAAGTTATAGTATTGTTATTTATCTAGTATCCGATTAGCTATTTAAACCCAATTTGCTATTTGTTTTGCCCTCTTGACGAAATTTCTGAATCCGTCCTGAACATTTATGCTTAATATGATATTTTTCTACTTAGAACAAAAAGGAATTCACAAAAAAAAGCAAAAAAAAAAGCAAAAAAAAAAAAGATGAAAGGAAAGAGCACAAGGTCAGCACAAGCAAAGAATAAATTCTCTACAACATCACCATGTGTTACTTGGACTAAGAGTAGGGCATGCAGTGCCCTTTTTATGATGAATTTTTTTTTAGGAAACTTTTTATGATGAATAAAAACACACTGCATACTAATTGGCATGCAGCTCTTCTTTTTCAGAAATATTCTTTTGTCAAGCAAAGATAGAATAAAGTTAACACCAGCAATTTTGAGTGTCTACCTTGTTTTAAAATTCATTAGTCTTTTTCAAACACAAATAAAGAGAGAATGTGCAGCAACAAAAGTACTAACATCACCCGTTTATAACAATTTATAGTCGATTTCAAATTTGTATCTTCCCTATCTCAAAAAAGAAATTTGTAGAAAATATTATTTTTAATCAAATTAGATACTGTTCTTGTGTATATCATATTAGTCTGACCTCTTCCCTTTAATTTGTTTTGCTTATAAATTAGGGGTAAAGATATTGATTGAGCTATTTTGGCTTCACATAACGCACCATTCATGATCGTGCACTGCATGAAATTAAACTAGATATTACCCATAAATTAGACGTATAAATACGATAATCAGCCGTCTCTATTTAATATATATTAACAATATATACTGTATACAAAAAAAAAAACAAATACAGAGAAGAATAGGGGATTGTCTGTCTTCTCCTTTTGGTTGGAAAAAAAGCAAGCACATGCATAATCCCTTTAATTTGTCAATCCAATACACTGAGAAACCTCTCTACATTTGTGTGTGTCGTGAGCTTTCTGGAAAAAGAAAGAAAAGAAGAAAAAAGGACGCGAACAAGCTCTCGTGTATTCAGACTTGTCAGGTTTGCTAGTGCAAATCAAACAGTAGGTCGGCCATGTGAACAGAGCATGTATGTACAAATAAAATAGCTTTTGTTGGCCTTCACTGTTCGATTAAGATTCAAAAAAAAAAGTAGAACTAAGGTGCTCTTGAGTTTACATAGACTCTTTGTAAACTCAACTCTAAAATCTATTGAATTAATTTTAAATGATGAATTCAAACTGTTGAAATTCTTCTAACTAATGAGTGATGCATCTACATGTGAAAATTTTAAAGTTTCGAATTAATTTAGTATAGAGTCAAGTGGTCAAAATTATAAGATTTATAAATTAATTTTAATGCATTTATTTTTTAGACGTCTTTTGATTACTTGACTCTATATTATATTAATTCGAAACTTTAAAATTTTCACATGTAGACGCATCACTCATTAGGTAGAAGGATTTCAACAGCTTGAATTCATTGTTTAAAATCAATTCAATAGATTTTAAAATTGACAAAGAGAATTGATGAACTTAGGAGCACCCTAGTTCTACTTCAAAAAATATGCACACATGCATATATATTATCCTAAAATATACGAAAGAAGAATGTTGTTATGAAGGCAATGCAGATGACAGTAATTGGAGATAATTAGTGATGACACTGAACAAATTTTTAAATAATCTTTTCGGAAAGCTGCAAACGAGTACAATAGATTAACGCGCTAGGACCTAATTAAGTTAAATTTTTATCAATACGATTAAGACAATATTTTTCATTTAAAAATTATGGGTATTTAAAGTGAATGACCGTGTTAAGGTATATTAATAAAAATAATAATAATAACCAACAGAACAATTTTGAATTCAAAAAATTTAATGATAGTATGTTCTTTATGATTTACATAGATAATATATTTAATATCCGTGCTCATTCACTTGAATATACATGCGCATGAATCTTAAAACGAATCGGACGGTGGTGGAACCCATCGGATCCAGTTTGAGTCCGATGGGCATCGGACCCAAGCTCGTCCCGTGATATATGGGGAGTCTAGTAGCAGAGCCACGTTGGGTAAGAGGGAGCATAGTGACAAGGTTCGCGAATTATTCGGTTTTTTTGTGATGCCGAACCAGACGCCGAATTATTCGGTTGACTGAACTTTGACTGAATAATTCACGAATTTTACGAATTATTCCCGAATTTTACGATTTTTTTCCGAATTTTTCTCCGAATTTTATTTTTTGGTTACTTTTTTGTTTTTGCTCCCTTACAGAACTGAGATTTCTGATCCGAATAATACCGAATTATTCCCGAATTATACCTGAATTATTTCCGAATCACGAATTTTTGACCTTGCCAAACCGAACCCGAATAATTGATTTGTCACTATAAGAGGGAGGCACTTGTCTAATCTAACTTCTAAAAAATTTCAAAATATACTTCTTTATCATGATTTTTAAAGAAAAATTATACAACCATATCCTATTTTTATTTCTCGCTCTTGACGTCATGCTTGACAGAGTCGGTGTGCACACGGTGTACCAATAACGAAGGATTCTGTTCTCGGGTCATTAATAATTAATAAAGGACGACTCGGTTCTTGGGTGGAATTAATGGAACCAAGTGTTTATGGGACAAAGGCAATATTTTGGTATACGGATAGCCGAATATGATGGATCTAGACTATGCTATTAACTCTTGGCATCGGTCTCGCCATTTACATTGTTGATATTAAATATGGAATCCTTTTTTGTCCCATTTCATTAATTAAGGCCTTCCCAAATCGAATTCAGAAGCTAGAAATTGAATTGAAGTTGGTCAGAAATGAGCAAATTACATTGGGAGTAGTAAAGTTTCTTTCAATTTTGGTTAATAGTCCTGCATTTTGTTTTGATAATAAAATAGTTATTTATTTATTATGAGCATAGATGTAACATCAAGGAGGAGCCTCAATGAACGCGTATCCTCGGCATTAACTCAAAAAAGAATCTTTTGAGTTAATGAATCTCAACCGTTTGATTTTAAACGAAGCCAATCCGGCTCCGGCCTATGACATAGGAGGCTTTTCAATATTAGTACGGATCTAGTTTGCACGAATTTTGAAACAAATCAGACGATTGAGATTTATTAACTCAAAAGATTCACTTTTTAGTTAATGCAGAGGATACGCGTTCCTCAATTGCTGCCTCTAGACCAAAAAAATTGCAATAATAAGCTTTATTACCTTATATTGTTTTTTTTATTATTTACAAATATAGTTTTTAAAATTCAAAATAATATATGATATGTCTTATTCTAAGTTTTTGTCCTATAAATTAAAATGGGTGCAAAAGATTGAGTAAAGTATACGGTGAATCTAAAATGACTTCTAAACTTTACCAAAAAGATTGAGCAAAAGATTGAGTAAATTATACTTCTGATTCAAAATAACTATAATCATATATGATTATGTTTATCCTAAATTATTGTCCTTCCATATGATATTTATGGCTCCACTCTTGTACTATAATATGATGGTAGAGATTAATTAGCATTTACTCCGTCTACATTATCAAACAAACTTTTGACTTTATTGATCAACAACGGAAAAATATGACACTTAAAGGGTTATATCTGTAATTTACCAGAAAAAAAAAGAGAGGCATGATTGAAGGGAAAATAAACGTATTAACCACCGAAATAAAAACAATAGAGGCATGCTTGTGCAGAACACAGTTTTTTTTACATTTTTTCTGTAAAATTAGCGAACAGCTAGCCTTTCTACCAGAATAAAAGCTACCAAATTTCCGAGGAGAAACAGCTTTGTGCTGAAAACGATAGTTCCTTGCAAGTTGCATGCATTGCCAGGTGTCTTAAAATAGGTCTGTGCACTAAAATATCGAATCTCTCTAAAGAAACAACAATATTTAGCATTTCGCGATCGCTCACCAAGCCTTAATTATTAATCGCAAGGTTGGACCATGCACCAGAAGCCATGCTGTGCAATTGCAATCTCGCATTAAAATTAACCTGCCAAATTAACTACTATTGATTTCATGAACAAATTAATAAAAGCTATGCTGGATCATGTCGCAGCATACCGAAGTTAATACAAGGCATGAGATCCCCCACATAGGAATGGGAGGTGTGCATGCATCATGCGGTGTGTAATGAGTAGGAATGTGCGGATTTTTTTTTATGTATAGAATTATATTTAAATATTTTAACAAAACAAGTACACAGAATTGATGGAACTGTTTTTTATAAAAATCAAATTCATCATGCTTGTTTAGTTAAAATATTTAATTTGATGTTATTTAAAAAAAAAGATCGAATGTGCGTGTGGTAAGTAGGGATAATATAAGGAACATATTGGGAACGGATAATGTTAAATTTTTATATATTCATATTTTTTTAAGTTAAATACGGATATGGATATATGTCAAAATTGAAAAATCAGATATGTCTTGCAACGGTTAAGAATGTAAGGCACAATTAATGTTATTAATATATGAAAGATGTGAGATATTTAAACCCTACTCAATTAATAAATATGTATATATATAAGTAGATAATAAGTATATAAATATGAGGGTATTTTAAAAAAAAAATGAAAAGTTGATATGCACAAATAATAACTTTGACAATTTGACATTCTGTTAACAGCCACTATTAAATTTTTTTTTTGAAAAAAAAGACAATTTGACATTCTCTTGCAAATAAGAAATTTATATCATTTATTCGTTTTTCGAATTAATTAAGATAATATAAATCTCTTATTTTGAAGAGTCAAATTCAAATATGTATTTGTATCCGTATTATTTTCGCAAATATAGCACGAAAATAATTGCGTATAATTTATGTACAAATTTAAATAATACATCTACCGATAATATGGAGATATGAACATGAACAAAATTAATAAAAATCCATTTTGGTTGCTATCTATACATCATATTTGGTTGAGTTCTAAACCATAAAATAAGAGATTTAGTATTCTATCAAACAAGTATTAAATAGACGGACCTAACAAGGCGTAAGCGTAAATTTAGGTTGACCTAAGCTGGTCTAAACTAAAAATCTCTCCAGCCTTAATTTTATGTTGTGTCCTGAACTTATTGTCAATGACTATTTGCAAATTTTACCCTTCTTTTTTAGATCTCAACCAAACATAATTAAATAAACCGACTTCAATCGGAATAACTAATTTATACTTCTTTAACTTTAATCCTCAATTTGAAAGAAGAGGTGGCATAGTTGGCCAGAATTAAATCTTAAAACTGTTATATCCAAAGTCGAGTGTTCAATTCTCCTTCACGACTTCGCAGCTTCTGTGAAGATTTTCAAATAAAAAAAATATTTAATCCTCAATCAAAATAATGACGCTGGCCGCATAAAAAAAAGGTGCTACAGTACATTGGTTAATTCCAAAAGTAGAAATTGCTTGGCTGATGACAAGAGCAGATGTGGTACCAAATCCTATTTCAGGCTGGGACCTTTTATATTTGGTAGGACTTTCTCCTAGTTGTCCTATTGGAGTACAAAACTACATACTTACAATCCACAAAAGAGGTGGATTAATTGCTCAATTTATATCCATCTAACAGTGTACTTGTATTCATTGAAGTTAATCTGAACTTGATAAGCTTTGGGTAAACATATTTACTGTATTATTTTGACTCCACGTAGCACATAAGTAATAGAGTCAAAATATAAAAATATATAGCTTGTGCATTGTGAGTGCGTATCCTCTGAGATATCTCAATTTTTGCGTGACCGACGTGTCCGGTGCCTATTCGGGGAAACGTAGGGAGCCAGTATTATTTGGGCTTTGAGATTCGTGCAAACCGTATTTGAACGATTGAGATATTCCAAAAAGTCACGCAAAGTTTGAGATATCTCAGAGGATGCAAATTCGTGCATTGTACGAAACCAAAACAGCACCATCAATATTTTGAATTCATAGTAGGTCTGATGCCCATCGTACCTACTTTTAGTTCGATGTGCATAATAACCATCTGATTTGCATCAATATTCGTGCAAATTAATTAAAATCCGTGCAGTTATGTTTCAATTTCTGTACGCCCAGATTTTAATGCTAATCGTACGGTGTTAGAGTCAATTGAACCTAAAAGTAGGTCCAATGCCCATTGGATCTACTCCTATCTCCAATATTTTTACCTATAGGCTACGGAATCACATCCTCTGCGGAGTTTTTACCTGCAGAGCTGTGCGGTTCTTTTAATCTGGTCCGTTCGTTTTTTATCGAACGGATCAAATAATATTTTGGCATGGATCTCAAAGAAAAATTAATACTGCCCCCTCCATCATCTGAGTACTCACCGGCTGAGATTAAATCTGGACCGTTCGATCAGCTCCGTAGGTTAAAAACTCCGCAGAGGATAGTTGCCCACAGGCTACAGCCTTCCCTTTACTGTCTAATTATGGTGAATGGTCCAGTTTCAAATAAATGATAATAACAACCATAACAATTTATAATTTCCTTGACTATCGTAAATGAAAGATAAAATTGAGGGCAAAAACTAAATTAGTTATAATTTATAAATATGATTGCGAGTCTCTTCCTAGTTCTTATAGCTTTGTACCAGGTTCATATTTTGTACTGGTACCATACCAGTACTGTAGTTGTTAGTTTTTGACCTTTTGGTTGAATTTTCCGATATCTATTGCCTAGATAGAAAATAAATTGTGTAAAGGGAATAGTTAAAATTTGCCAGAACCCCAATTATTCTCAAGACTCCAAAATTTGAAACCCCCCCCCCCCCCCCCTCACTCAAGGGTGTCAACGGGTCGATACAGGTCGGGTAGAGACATGTTCATACCCATATCTATTATGATAACGGAAAAAAAAATTACTTTTACCGTTTTTTCGAATATGGTACGAG
This sequence comes from Carex arenaria, assembly GCA_964058825.1. NCBI lineage: Eukaryota > Viridiplantae > Streptophyta > Magnoliopsida > Poales > Cyperaceae > Carex > Carex arenaria. The sequence goes on from CAXKVW010000764.1 coordinate 139,076, forward strand.
TCAGGTAAACGGATAAAAAAGTACTATTGATATATCGATTTGTGCTTTCGATAAAATATTTTTCAAAAAGAGAAAAAAATAATAATGAATATAACTAATTTGTATTATGAAAGTTTAGTAAAATACAAAACTTTACCATATCATGTATTATCTTCATACAAATATATATCTATATATATAATTTTATTTTTTAAAAGTTATCTTATAGGATAATGGGTAAGATAACAAAAAAAAATTGTTACCATACCCGATAAACTAATGAAAAAAAATTACTCTTACCCGTCTTTTCAAATAAGATATGGATCGGATAAACGGATAAAAGTTGTCATTGACACCTCTAACCCCACCCATAAAATAATAAAAAAAATAATAAAAATGATTCATTGCATAAACTGAGCAGTATTGTTAAATTGTTAGCACTAATTGAAAGATAATTGGGGGTAAAGATTTTAACAGAGTAGTTTTGGCTTCATGCAGTGTATGGACTATAGAATCAAAAGAGCGTTGCGTAGTAGTTTTGTGCGCTGCATGAAGTTAAAACTAGTCTGTTAAAATCTTTACCCATTAATTGGCCACTCCAATGTTCATCTTTATTCTCAAAATTTTGCTCTTGATTTGCATATATGAAAACGCAGTTAATGATAAAAATTCTATCGGTTATTACTAAATTCCTTATTATTTATTTTTCATTAATACTAATTTAAGGGCCTTCAATTTTGGTGTTAGGTAATCGCAACACATCGCACGGTCAGAATTTTTAGACTTGTTTAAAATTCATTCATTTAAATTGTGAATCTAATTACACTTGATTATTTATACTAACAAAAGATTATGATAAAAAAATTATGGAATAAAAAATTGATTGCTTCATGTGGCTGTATTAAAACAATAATTATCAAAATGAATAAATTTTGATTATTAAATGTTAAATTTGAAATTTTTGATAGAATATATCTTATTAGGCTCCGTTTGAAAGAAAGATAACGAAACAATAAAGTTATTACTATCTCTCACACGGAATAACATTATTTGTTCAACTATTCTCAACTTAAAGAATAATTGATTTAGAACCGTGGACTTAGTGCAGTGGCACGAGTCCTGTCTCTTTACGGAGAAGTTGCAAGTTCAATTTTCGAAAATAACATTTAAAAGATGTTGGAGTGTGCTGGAGCCTTTTAATAAAAAAATAATAATAATTGATTCAGCATGGATCCAATTCTGCTTAAATTTTTTTTATCAATATAACACAAATAATATAATAAAATTACGACAAGGATTCGACATCCATGTATTTTGTTTGTCTAAGTTGTCACAACCACTTTTTCAAAGTTAGTAATCGAGACAACAGATTCGATTGTTTGATTTTTGACACAACATGTCACAATTTTTTGGGTTCCTCTCATTCAAGATTGAGAGGGAAAAATAAATTAATAACAATTTTTTTAACTTAATCCGTTCATTCCATAGAATCTTAAATATTGTGCAAAATAGATTCTGAGAATAGAGCACCTCTGTTTTTTTTTTTTAAATGTCAAGGGTTGGTAAGGTTTTGAGCGTTGTATCGAATTAGATTACATGCTCCCCTGTTAATTCCTATAAAAAAATAATTTATGAAGCTTTAAATTTTATACAGATGTATTGTTTACAAAAAAAATACATGTTTCCTTTCCACCGGGTTCCACTCTGGGCCGAAAACGAAAAACATCACCAGTTTCTGGCAAAACTGCGCGTTTGAGTCCGAACATAGGCCCATAATAGTTGCGGATGAAATCCTATATCTATCACAGCCCAATATGAGGAACCTCGAACAACGGTCTGCGGTCAAAATGGCCTTTTTAAGGCATATATATTTTTTTAAGTTAGAATTCTTTTTGGGCTGTGATACATAATTATTTAAAGTTATTACTTAAAACCCTAAATCACATAAGAAAATAAAATAACATTACACAAAAATTAAAATGTATTAATATTTAAGCAAGTACAATATTTAGAATAACAAAAAATAACTAATATTCAATTAATATTTAGGACAGTATTTTACCTACCTAAAAAAATAGAAAAACGTAAAATTTGATTGCGAATGCACTTTTATATGGTGGTTATATTGAAAGGTTGAGGTAATCTGTTAGGACTTTGCAAACAAATATGCATTATTACGTATAGCCTTACCCAATTTATTTCCTATCTAGGCAATAGATATCAGAAAATTCAACCATAAGGTCCAAAACTAACAACTACTGTACTGGTAGGGTACCAGTACAGAATATGTACCTGGTACAAAGCTATAACTAGGAAGAGACTCGCAATCATAATTATAACTAATCTATGACAGTTTCCAAATCTAATACAGAAATTATATAAGAACAAAACAAAGAATGCAAAGGATTTCATCAGATTAGCATATGTACTTTACCTTCCCTACTGCAAAATTTTGATTATGTAAAAAAGTGAGGAACACAAAATCTTGTTCAATTCGACAATTCCCCATCCAGAGAAATTGCATAGTAACTGGTGCTTCCAAAATATTTCAGGACAAAGGTAACAAGTACATGACAAAGATAAATTCTTCTAACCTGTACTTCCAAAAGCGAACAGTCAACAAGGTTTTCCAAAAAAAAACATCAACTATTTCTATGACAGGCTGTACATCCATTCAAAGTAACCCAACAAAACCTCATGAAAAACCAAAGACCGATGCAACCCCAGACAAACCCCGAGTAATAACTGGCCAAAGAGCAAAACCTGAAATAACCACAATAAGCCTCTTAGACGCCAAAACCCTAAGATTGATCTTAATCCCACGCCTTCTCATAAACCCTAGCACCAAATTGCACATGACCACAAACCAAGAGAATACAAGTGCAAGGAACAACCAAAGAGCCTCCTTGGGCCCTGTAATCTGCCTAATCTCATCGCCTTTCACCTCCACATAAATGTGTCCAACATCATCAGTATCAACACTGCCATCTAGAGCTAGATGCTGGTTCAACCAGTCAGAAACCCTAATTAAAAGCACAGCCAGCCAAGCAACCTCAGTATCTGAAATAGGCCGCTTCATCCAGTCACCTTTGTATTTGCCAATCTTGGGTCGCCTAAGGGAGAAGGTATCTTTTTGATTGGTGAAACTTTCCTTTGGAGAGATATTTACTGGTGTTTGAACAATTTGGTCACCGAAAAGATTTTTGACTTTTGCTTTGACTGAGTCCAGCTCTTGGAGGTGTCTGGAGATATCACCTGATAGGAGATGGATTTCATGCTCGGCACGGAGTAAAAGGAGCTGCCATGAAAAAATATAGTAAAAGTTTTTGTAAAATAATTCACAAAAAATTGTCACTAAAAATGAACCCCAAAATACAACTGTTTCACCTTGGCCCCTAAAAAGTTATAGCAAAAATTTAAATGCCAATTCTCATAGTTTCAATTGTTACCACTTCAAAAAAATTCTAGTTCTTTCTGTTGTTGTAAGTATGACTGTGACGGCAAACCTAGTTACAATAGGTTTGGGACTAAAGGCTCGGTTGGTTGGTTGGTTTATTATTATGGTTGTCATTAACAACAGTACTACAGTTTTATTACTATTGCTTTTAACACTGAATGCTTAACTAGTTTTTAACATTACTGAAATACCAAGCCAGATATATTTTAGTTCGGGTATTAACTTAATTCAGTCTCAATGGAATTATAAGATTTGATTTGTTGCTTAGTCTATATGACTTGGTCAAATAAACTTCAAAAAAATGGCAGTCCAAAGATGTAGCACATTATCCCGACACCAAATGGATGAGTTCCTAGACCATACCTGAAGCAAATTCGAAACACCATCTTCTCTGTTACTAAAAATCCTCAAATGCATGCCGCTTCTTTCATGCAAGAAAGAGCCATTAATATCACTTTCTGAAATTCCATCCTCCCAATCCTGGCATATAGAAAACAATAATAAAATTAAAAGGCATAGTAATGGTGTTATAATAGTATGTGCGTGACTATCCTGGACCAATGCTGGCTTGCTAGAATGTGCTAATACTAGCTGTTACCACCATTTTGACCAAGTTAACCCCAATCCTTTGCTTCTTCCATTAATACAGGCGTTTCATTTTGGTCCTTGAACTTCTCCCAAGAAGATCTTCTATCAGAAGAACCAAATTCATCATTTTGAGGACTAACAGAAGGACCAACTAAGTTCTTTTGAGAGAAGTTTCGGTACTAGTTTCTTTCTTAAAAGTTCCAGTATTTATTTGATAGAAAAGGAAAGTTCAGGGGCCAACTTAGTCCTTTTTTTTTTGGTGGAAAAAGTCTGAGGACCATTTTGGTGCAGATAAAAACTCAAAAACCAATTAATTTTAAGTTCAAGCAACAAAACCTGAATCTTCTCATTTCTAACAAAGAGAGTAAAAAGTATATGCTGACTTGGGATATACACCTTAATTGAAACATATCTACAGGTCCCGTGTTAAGGTACGCTTATTGGCTAAACTGACTATTGGAGGGAACTTCTACCACTAAGCATGCCGACACCACCACACCACTCAGACTAGACACTTAGACAAAAAGGTTACCATTCTTACCTGTAGTTGCTCATGTATAGATGGTATGTACTTGTACAAGTCATTGGACAAATACGAACTGGAACCAGCTTGTCTAGTACAGTAAGCAGTCTCAACCCCACGAAGAAGAGCCAGTAGTTCGGTTGACGAACACAACACTTCTAAAACCTTCAAGGATAAGCACAATGAAATGATTGTTACGCAAGGAGATGGATATGAATATACAACAATAAATTTTTGCCATACAAATGTAAAGATCAATAAAAATAATGATGATGCAAAATTCATCAAATCAGTAGATAATAACAGTAAAACTTACTTAGACCTGATATTATTTTACACAATCTGACATAACACTCAGCATTTCATAAAATTGAAGATGTTAAAATTTAATTAGCAATGAACTCTGAACCAACAGAAAGAAAAATATGATGTGAGAAAAACTAACCTCAGAGACCATCTTAATCACTGACCGGACATCAGCATGAATGAACTTGTGAGCAAACCCTAGAAAATGGACGACCATCAAGCTGTAGAACAAATAATTTTCTAAAATGTAACCCCTCCATGCTACAGTGTACCTCATTTCCCTATTGTTTCTCTCCATTCCTTCATCTCTTTGCTCCTTAGTTGATTCAAGTTCACTAAAAACCTCTTTAGAAATATTCCATGGCTCTATATATGTCATCCAAAGGGAGAAAACCTGAACTGAATTTTTTATGGTAGCCCCAACTGGGCAATACAAGAAGCTCCGCATAATGAATCTATACAATGGCCTTTGAAGTGATTTGCCAAACATCATGTGGGCATTCTCATCCTCTGGTGCAGAAGGGTAACAATGGAGGTAATTCACAAGTAATTTCAACACATCTCCCAACCCAGGGGTAGGAGGAGCCGTACCAACCATGGCCGGATAAGGGAAAGTCAACCCTAGAGAGTGCACCACCGGCACTGGTAATGGTGAGAAATCATTATCCACCATCCAGAATTGCACAAAAGTTTGAACCACAAATTCAGCTTTTATATAAGCTGACTCATCATCAATTATGGAGTAATTGAGCATCGAACTGCGGTATGGCATGAATGAACCTGACCCGAACTTGGGCACAAAGGCTTTGAGATAAGAATACAATAGCCGTAAATACAAACTGGATTCGGGTTTCTGACCTGGTTTGCGCCCAGTAGTAGAAATAACTGGTATCGAAGAGACCCAGTTCTCCAATCGGGATTTCCGTGTTGCTCGACCTGAGCCCGAATTGGATACTTCTGCAATGCCACGAGAAACAGGGTAATATGCATACCAAAAGATGTAATACTCGAATATATTGAGCTGGAATTGTTTTATATTCAGGAGTTCATCTTCTTTGATCCGCGAAGAGAAAATAGGAGAAATTGAGGCTAGCACTTCAGTAGAAATGGAGCTTTGCAAAACATAGCGCATCCACTCGGGCAGACGCTCTACTGGAAAGATATATTTCACAAGAGCTTCCTGATCAACGGATGAAATTGAAGAGAAGAGAGGTCCGCCAGGGGAGAGAAAGGCGAAAAGTTGAGATGATAGCGCTCGATCAGAGGTAGCGATTTCGAGCCAAGAGATGGAATCGAAACCGAAGAGGCGGCACAGGAGAGAGGGAAAGACGAAGGAAAAGAAGGGACGTAGCTGGTCGGAGGGGTGGCACTTAAGGAAGGCGGAGATGGAGGCAACTGTGGCGGCGATCTGTGGAGGGGTGGTAGCGGAGAAAATAGAAGCTTGTAGATCATGCGCTAGGGTTTGAGAATCCATGGGGAGGGTTGCTGGGTTAGTGGGGTTTGGATTGAAAGAGAGCAAGAGAGAAGGCAAGGGATTTGAAGTTTTAAATGGCGCTTCGAGAGTGACGATGGTCGAGGTCGACCGCTCAGTAGCAGAGCAAGCGGTCCAGATTCTCTGAAATTAATTTTAATAGAATCTTATATGATCGAAGAGGTGGAATGGGACTGCATCCAAGGGAGCGGATCAGCAATACCTAGCACACATAATACTAGAAGTCTAAAATCATACGGGTATGCAATTATGCATTGTACATTTTAACATATATAAATACGAATAAAAATAAAATAATATATTAATATAAGTTTAAGAATTTCAAAATAATATCTGTATTTATTGATACAACCAGATTTTCTACGTATACAAATATTTTCAAATAAGTATGTTTAGGTCAAATTGGACAACATGTAGGAAACAAATAAAGAATATATATACAAGCAAAGACTAAGCACGTACTAATTTAGCTGCTATCTATGCACTTAACTCAAAACTTAATAAAATATGTTGTCTAGAAATTAAGACCGCTTGCTGTTACAAAATAAACACATCATGCAAATTTGGGTCAGCTTGGTTGGTTAAATTCCGACAAAGTTTGTGGCTTTTATGGAAACTTTTATTTATCATTTTTGTGTTCAACTGGTCTCTCCCATCAACTTTTAAAATCTCCGGTCTACCCTACATTCAAATTATTTGTATTCCTATGGGGATTTTAAAACTTTTGTGCGACCCAGTTTTTGTTCTAAAAATGTCTTACTTCTCTATTTACTTTAAATAATTTCTTAAATAGCAGTTTAAACGCAGTTTGCGTTTGAAGACAAGGTTCTTCACTGACAAGAAAAGTTTTACAATTTTGGCATTTTAAACCTTGATTTTTTATAATTTCCAGTTTTCAGTTTTTTCTGTTATATGTTTCTTGGTTTTGTCTCAGCATATTCAACAAAGTTGAATAACTACTAATCTATGTGCTGGTTTCATGTTGAAACCTATTTCAATTAATAAAGCCAATAAAGACTAGATCCTTATTTTTCATCAAAAAAACAATTTCTTAAATAGAAAAAAAGTAATTATATAATATTTGCAAAGTTGCTCTCAATCGTAAACCGTGAACGTTTAATAGAGAGAACATGTATGATACAAATTTATACCTCATGCAAAAAATATAGATCTATGGAAAAATGAGCATGAATGTTTTGTTGGAAAAAAATATAATATTAACATGAAAAAATATCAGACTTCAACTTCTTCTCAAGTGAATCGGGCTTATGGATATTTTTTAAATGAGATTATGAGGCGCACCGACTTTGGGAGAGGCTGAGATGGTTAGGCGCGGAGCTGTTATGCGGTCCACCCTATAGTCAATTACGACCGGAGTTGCTCGTCCATATGTTATGTTTTTTTTTCTGTAAATAGGTCCCACATAAAGTGAGACCTATCTGGTCTATATGGAGGTGCAAAAACGACCATGCTTTCCGAGCAAAACCACCATCCTTCCAGAGTTTCGCTAAGTACTCTTTGCAAATCAGAACTGAGACTCTGATATCAACTCAGAACAAGATCCGACTATCTGGTCCTACCTACAGCCACACTGCCCACAATCCCACCACTGACTCCTCATCTTATGTGTGCTATGTTGATGGCTCTTGGGCGTTTGGGTGGGTGGGAGGTATCGGTTTGGTACTGACCACAGCAGGTTCCCTCTTGGGCTACAAATCGGAAAGGATCATGGCCTGTTGTCCCTTACAAGCTGAAGCTGCAGCATTGCAACAAGGGGTGGACCATGCCATTTCTCTAGGCCTTTCAGAGTGTACCTTTCTCACTGACAGTATGTCCCTGGCGGAGGCATGTGAGGGTTTAAGCCCTCCATCTGAGGTTGACTGGCGAGCTCACAAGGAGATAATGGATATATGGAAGAAGCTGAAACGCTACCCAAATTTCTGCTGTAAGCACATTGGTAGGGGGCACAATGAACAGGCTGATTCACTGGCAAAGAGGGGAAGGTTAACTGGAGAATCCTGCTGGGGCTTCACTTACCCAATGTTCCCTCCCAAGCCTTAACAATCCTATGGGACAATTTTTGTGTTTAATTCTGTGTCTTTCTTTTCATGTTGGGTTATGGTTTTTAGCTGGTAGTGCAAATTAGGATGAATTTTGTCACCCTATCTATGTCTGGCTGTATACCAGGTTTTTCTTAGTTAAAAGCAGTTGTAGTAGTTTTGAACTCTATGTGTAATGTGTGGCCTACGGGCATGAATTAATCAAAAAAAAAAAATAGGTCCCACATGGAATTCAGCAACTTGGCATAGTCTGAGTGCAAAATATTGAGATATGCAGAGAGGAAAATAGTAAAAACAGTGATTTTATATTTATCTAAATAATATAAAATTTGATCTCCAAGCAAATTTTATTATAAAAATCATATTGAGTGGTTCAGATTGATTGTTCGGATTTTGAAAATAAAGATAAAAAATTTAGAGTATATCGGAGAACAAAATCATGATGCATTTGAACTCTCCTCTATTTTATTAAAAGTTCAGACAATTGACATGAACAGTTAAAAATGATTTCAACTGAAAATGTATTTTGAAACCGAATTTTACATTTTTATAAATTTTATACATTTTCACATGAAAATCATATTAGTCGAAAACAAATGACATCTTATAACTAGTTCCACCGAAATTTTTGTAGTTACAATCCTAATAATTCAAGATTAACACATTACCGTCATCTTCATCAAAATTGAGTTTTTACCATCCATTCAAGCTGGGCTGGAGCACCAATGCAAGCTGGATTTCATATTAGTCGAAAGCAAATGAAATCTCATAACTAGTTCCACCGAAATTTTTTTAGTTACCACTCTAATAATTCAAAATTAATACATTACCATCATCCCCATTAAAATTGAGATTTTACCACCCATGCAAGCTTGGTTGGCGCACCATATTGGGCTGGTGCGCAAGTCCAACTTGCGCACCAAATTTTTTTTTTTAAGTTCTGCTCTTTGAAATTTTTGTACTAAGTGTTTTTCCTGTTCTATTCGATTTTGTTACGTGGTGTTTAGAATTATATGTTAGCATCAAAAAAGACGGAATTGCACGGAATTGCACGGAATTGCAGATGATAAAGCACTCATGTTTAACAAATAAAAAATTGGTACTAAGTTTGAACTAAAAATTACTACAAAAAATTATATGCACAATCTGAACAGCGTTTTGTACTATATAAGTTAGTGCACAAAGTATGACAAATTATACACACAGCATAACATAACTTAAAAAAAAATTGTGCGCCAATCTAACTTGCGTGGATGGTATTTTTGATGTCATCAATGGTAATGTCTTAATTTGAATAATTTCCTCGTAGTTTTCTTCATGATCCAAAATCAAAAGTCAAATGAATCTAAGTAGCTATGAAAAAAAAATATTATATTCAACTGTTCTTTCACCTAAAAAGATTATTTAGAAAAGTGAAAATTTAGACAACTGCTTTACAAAATGGTTAATAACAGTTCTCTCACTTTTTTAAATGTAATTACTATATTGAGATAATTTAATGTTATATTTTTAAATAACTCGGAGTGTTATTTTAATATTTTATATCTGAGCATGTTACCTGAAACGCTCTTGTGGCTATTTCACTAACTCAACAAAAATATACATAGCATAGAGGACCTCCGTGCAACGGCTCAAAATTTGAATTTTCAAAATCCTAACATTCGATCCGAACCGTTAGATGTGTTGTACATATTGAAATATGCTTGGAGACCAAATTTTACATTTTTTGGAATTTTTTTACTATTTATTAAGCCACTTTGAAAATCACTGATCCAACGGTGGCTTAACCAAACAGTGAAACCATTGGATCAGCGATTTTCAAAGTGGCTTAATAAATAGTAAAAAAAATCCAAAAAATATAAAATTTGGTCTCCAAGCACATTTCAATATGTAGAACACATCTAACGGTTCAGATCGACCGTTAGGATTTTGAAAATTCAAGTTTTGAGCCGTTGCACGGAGGTCTACGCACCGTAGCCACGTCCGAAAATTAGCTCAAATAGGTGACTATTCTTACTAACTTTGTGTTTCATTCAAACACACCCAATGAGGCGTGTTTGGTTGCAATATTAAAATGGCTAGAATAGCATAATTGATATTTGTCTTATTAGAATAGCTCGTTTCAATTTTTTGTGAGAATAGCCTGTTCTAATAAGAAAAACAAGTGTGGTTCCCTATTATAGCTATTCTAATACAACCAAATACCGAATAACTTGTTCCAAATAGCTTATTTTCAATCCAACCAAACATATCACATTAATAGAACAAAATATTATAATATCCCAAAATAGCATTAAAACAGATCATTTAGAATGCAAAAAAAATGATTATTTGGATAACTAAAAAATTTAATTTTCCATATAATAAAAGATGTTACGAAATTTGTAACAAAATGTTTAAATTTCCAAGCAGAATTTGGAACAAAATTTTACGTGATCAACTTTACCTCACATTTTTTTTCGTTTTGAAGAAAACTAGCTTGATATTTTAATTGTCGTAGCAATGAGTTTGATTATGTGGATTGATTGTTTTAGGTGATAACTGATAAGTATGAACGAGGAGATAAAGAGAGAGAGGGGAGGGGACCATGTCTGATAGGGATCAATATCTTCCCAGATACCTTAGAGGATGGGACTCACTCTACGGTTTGAGATTAAATCTCAACCGGTTTGAGATTCAGAGGGAATAGGGGGCAGTTTTATTGGACTTTGAGATTCGTGCCAAGCTAAAAAGAACAGTCTGAATTCACTAATTGTAAAAGATTCCCTTTTCAGGTAATGCACTGGATATGAATTCGTCTGATAGTCTACTCCCCTCGATTGAAAATACGACAGAACCACAACAACAACAACAACAACAACAACAACAACAACAATAATAATAGTAATAATAATAGTAGTAGTAGTAGTAATAATAATAATAATAATAATAATAATAAAATCCAAATGTCCAGTATTAACCTTCGTTCAACTCAATAAAGCAACTTTAAAGAGAAAATAACAGAACAAATAGTCCTAATTGACAATGTATAAAAGTAGTTGAATTTAAGGCCTCTAAATATACCACGAAATCAATATTTTTGAACCTTTACATGAATCCTTAACTACTTTTAAGTTCAATTTTATATTTGAATTTTTTTGACTTTTTACTAATAAATATTCATCAATATGTGAGGTATTCTTTTAGTTAATATATAAAATTAATTACTTTATTATGCAACTATCTATTAAAGTTCTATAAATTTTTTGATATTATATTTATTTTTTAATATATTTTAAAAAAAAATTATGCTTTCTATAATACATATTTTTAAAACAGTCTTAATCCTAATTTTCAAGTAATTCGGGTTCAATATGGGCTCACATGGTGTAATAATGGAGATCTTCTCTATTTGGGCATGTCTAAAAATATATAATACCAACAATAGAATGCAACCCAAATAGCATACCGGGCTACAATTCCCACAAGCCCGGCCCAGTTAAGTCCCCCGCAATACACGAAAACGAAAACGTAGCTCAGCAGAAATAGGACTTCTCCGATATGGGACGGATCTTCTCCAATTACATATTCATAAATGGAAATATCTTAGAAATTTTTTGTCCGTTTACTTTAGATCAAACAGTATTTACAGCTTCTGAAAAATCCAACCTTTCGACATGCACTAAAATTTTTTCAAAAGGAAAGGTTGGATCTATAACCGGTGTCTAGGACTTCCCTATTGTACATCATATGATGGAGAGGATCCAACATATTAATTAACATTATTAAGTTGCCAAATCGAACTCCATTAATAGCAATAGCAATGGGGAAACCAAACCCAAATAAATCAACAATCTAACAATTGGAGAGAGAGAGTGTCATGGCGCTGAAGCAGAAGCTCTACGAGTCGTACAAGAGCACGGCGGAGCGGTTCATGGGGGTCCGCACCAACTCCGCCTTCAAGGAGAAGGGGGTGCTAAGCGTCACCGAGTTCGTCATCGCCGGTGATAACCTCGTGTCCAAATGCCCTACTTGGTCTTGGTCGGTGACCTCTTTATAAATCCCTTTGTCTTTCTTATTCAATGTTTTTGCATGGTTTTTATTTGATCAGATGGTTTTTGTGGATTTGGGCAGGGAGGCGGGGGAGCCAAGCAAGAGAAAGACTTACCTACCAGCTGATAAGCAGTTTCTTATCACAAGAAACGGTACAATACAGGGATTCAGTTTGAATATATACATTTAGTTCTGGCTTGATTTGACTTTAATACAAGAATGTTGCAATTTTGGATGTTCTTTAATTTTCATAACGGAATCCAAGATAATTATTTTTCTGCAGTGAAAAGTACATATGAATTTGATCCCAAGCAAGCTGGTTTACCGTGCATTCAATGTTTAGATCAACTGACTAACACATGCAAAGTATAAATGTATAATCTCTAGTGAGCTCTGCGCTCCACAAATAGGGGGGGGGATAGGAAGAGATTGGTTGGAAGGGGAGAGTAAACTTGTATACCGCGATTTGGAGGGGGATGAAATATGCAGAAGTTGTTTTGAGATTATAACCTCCTCTCTCCTTCTATCCCTTTCTCTTCCCTTCGAAATTTGATGTTCTGGAGCATGTGACAGGACTTGGGAAGGGTTGGTCCTTTTGAATTGACTATTTTGCTACAAAGTATTACAACATTTGGTGTTCCCCTTTTGCTCAGTTTAATTTTGTCATCTGGGTAGAGACTGAATTATGCTTGACAGTTCCTTTTTTTTTCTTCCAGTTTTTTCCCTAAATAAACTTGATTTGCTATTTATACATTTAGTTTAAGCAACTGAACTAGTAAAATTTGATTGTACATCTCCCAGAGTCCCTGAGATGGGAAGAAGATCTAACTGGCACATTCAGTTCTGGTTACATTAATTCATCATATAAGATCATAGATTTTTTTTTTCAGTGCCATGTCTGAAGCGAGCTATCTCAGTTGAAGAAGAATACGAAGCAGCTGGTGGCGAAGTGCTTTTAGACAGTGATGATAACGAAGGCTGGCTTGCAACACATGGGAAGCCAAAAGGTCGTTCTGTCTTAAAATTTATGTATTTTAACTGTTTAACCCCAGCTAGGCCTCATTTGCACCAATTAATGATGCATTTCTGCGAGTAAGGCCTAATTAAGCACACTCCTTGAAATGTGATATGCAGATATTTTTAATCCTGATATGTGCTATTAATTGTGCACATAGACTTTGATTTGCCCCCAACATCACATTTAAGCCTCAATTAAACTTCAATTTGCTCAATAATCTAATTGACTCCAATTTACCCTCGGATAGGGGCATTGTATACATGAATATTTAATGGAAAAGGAAGATTATATATTTTGGTCAAATTGGTACCGGTGCCTTCACATGACCAAACTGAAATATGGTGGTTCGTTATATACCATAAGCATTAGAATGTTTTTGACAAGTTGAACTTAGTTTATTACGATAGATACTTACAAAGCTCTTCATATACCTATTTGTTGATAATATGATCAATGTCAGAGAACAACCAAGAAGAAGAGAACTTGCCATCAATGGATACACTTGAGATAAGCAAAGAGAATAAGGGAGGAATAAAGTCTATTCCTACTTACTTTGGTGGAGAGGAAGATGATGATATTCCTGACATGGAGAGTTTTGAAGACTCAGATAATCTTACTGAATCCGACCCGGTAAATGTCCCCCCTTTTCTCTTGAAGTTGTTCTTACTGGAAAAAATGGAAATTAAAGATGACATTTTCTAATTTTTGACCCGGTAAATGTTTTTCAAAAAGCATCCAGGACTCAACATGAGAATTACATCAGTGAGTGGTTGATTAAATTAAAATTTACCTTTCTCTTAACTTAATTCAACACTTTTAAACATTGTATTTCTCATGTTGGGGCCCTGAAAAATAAAGTACTTCTAGAGTTAAAAGAGAATACTCCTCATTTGAAACTAGCAGTTACAATGGTTCTGGAAATAAGGACATATAGTTGTTTGCTATAAAATGTCTCTCTTGTTTCCTACTACTAAAATGATTGTAGTTATGTGCTAGTGTTTTAATATTTAAACTCAGATCTGTAGTTATTCATCTCTCCTCTAAAAAGACAAGACCTGTTTGTTTTCTTTGTTCAAACATGTTAATTTTCATAAAACCTACCTATAGGCCACACTCCAACCTTCATATTTTGTTGCACATGAGCCTGAGGATGACAACATTCTTCGAACCCGAACTTATGACGTCAGCATAACGTAAGAATTTTTCTTTCTCTTACATTGAAATCAACAGTTCTTAAATTTTGAAAAGCAATTTTTCCACTGACATCTTTCAAAAGAGTTTAAATTTTGTACGGTCCTATATATTCCATTCTTGTTAAGTCATTTTAATAATTGCGAACTTGTATTCTCAATTGTTGGATGTGGGATCTTTCCATGTAAGGTGTGACTAGTATGGTGTTGGTATCAATTGAGCACTATGCCCTATGTAAAATAACTTGATTAGAACAAGGATAGCACGAGAGAAAGATAAAAAATTTGTCAACTTAACTATTGCAATTCAACGTGATATTTCTTGATGTAGGTATGACAAATACTACCAAACCCCACGAGTGTGGCTTACAGGATATGACGAGGTTCTATTTTTTTTCCTCTCTCTATCTCTCTTTATCGCGTGTAATTTAGTAGAGTGCATTTTGTCATTAGTTTTGTTTAACTTGGTAAATTTTGGATTTGGGGCACCTGTTTCAGTACTGTACAAGTACATGGTCATGTCTTCTGGTATTAATTAGTTATTGAAATTGAGCAAACAAAACACGTTGTGGGTGTTTTTTCATCTACTTGGCATTTCTTCATGTAACTAATGGTTTTGTATGTTAAGCGTTAATTAAATACCATTGTTCCAACATTCAAGTCTAAAAATAAGCAATTAGACATACAGTGCTGAGATAGCTTTGGTCAACTCACTGATTAAGTCTGCTTTCATATATTCTTTTCGTTGGTATCTAGATAGTCTTAAGAAATGGTAGTTTTACATATCATAGGTTGTTTTTATGGTTCTGGATATACAGGACAGTTTTGGTAAAGTTTTTTTTTCATGACTGTGCATAGCAGTTCTCTCTTTATTTAATACCAAGTAATGTACATTGTTAATTTTCAGTTAAGAGAAAATAATCAGTTTATTAAACCTTGTTTTACTAATTATTAAGGTATAACAATGAAATTTTCCCACGAGTTAAATATTTTTCTTAAATGTGAATAATTGGACTGTTAATTAGTATTAAATTTGCAGTCAAGATCACTTCTGAATCCAGAGCTTGTACTTGAAGATGTCAGCCAGGATCATGCACACAAAACGGTTGTCTATTTATCTATGCAGTTTTTGATTTATCTGTTTTCTTATGTTTTTATTCTTTATTTATAACTCAAAACCTATCTTTGTACATATTCACCAAAATGGTTTTGCCATTGACTTTTTTTGTGGCAAACTAAAGAAAATTTATTTCAAAGAGAAAAGAAAAGTACTTATTTACAGTAATAAGCTATATAGCCTCCAGTTCTCCTTGAAACATTCTGTATCTGTTCAATCGGTATAGTACCGACTAAAATGCAGTGCAAACAATGGACAGAACTAATCTCAACCCATTAGTTTCGTACAGTTATTTTTGTCCACCAATGTAATATAAAAACAACCCAAATATTCACTGATAAATACTTGAGCTGGCTGAGATCTGCTTACCTTGGTCAATTAATGATGTACAGGTAACAATAGAAGACCACCCACACTTGCCAGGAAAGCATGCATCCATTCACCCGTGTCGGCATGGTGCTGTCATGAAAAAAATCCTTGATGTTCTAATGTCTCGTGGTGTGGAGCCTGAAGTTGACAAGTCTCTCTCTCTCTCTCCCTCATATGCAAACTTGTTCATGCATTGTTTTTATCATTGAGTTTTACTCAAAAGTTTACCAAACTGTAACTATGATATGTAGTTATAGACGCATTTGCATCCCCTGGGATTATCTCAAATTTTGAGTTGATCTGTGGATAATCCGGACCGTTCTAATCTTTTCTGCACGAATCTCAAAGGACAATAATACCCCCCCCCCCCCCCCCCCCCCCCCCCAAAGCACATTCTGAATAGGCACCGAAAAAAACTTGGCCCGACTTTAGATAAACTGAAAATTTGAGATCTCAGAGGATACGGACTCGTTATAGACTGGGTCATTGCTTGGGTAAGCCAATTGTACCAGTTGGGTTTGTGTTACCTGTATTCACTGGTTCCATCCTAGTTAGGTGCTGCTCGTGTCAATTTTACAAGGAGGTGCTGCTCTACCTCATCTTTTATTCCATTGCAATTTTTGTGTGGTTTACTACAGATATTTTTGTGTTCATTTTTTAGTTGAGGTTTTGCAAGGCAAGGGTCTGGTGGGTAATTAAAGCATAAGCAACTAAATTTGACAGGAAATTCACTTACCAGTAAGTAGTATTGCATTTTTGCTTCGGTTAATTCATGTCTAACCTTAAGCTTTTTCATGATTCTAGGTACTTGTTCTTATTCTTGAAGTTTATGGCCTCGGTTATACCAACAATAGAGTATGACTATACTATGGACTTCGATCTTGGCAGCACAAGCAATTGATTTGGGATATAATGCACCACGTTTGTCAGATCTGCCCCCTTAATGATTTTTTTTGCTATTTTGTCATTTCCCTCCATAATGCATCTATAGGAGATCTGTAATGCAGGGTTTGATTGATGAAGCAGCCTTTGTGTTTAAAGTTTGTAAATAGTTGTTTATTGACTCACTAAACCGATACAAAATGTGCAGATTACTTGTCTAATTTGAAGTAACGAAAATAAGCAATTGGATTATATTCAAATAATGGCTTGAAAATATGTTCTCAAATATTATACCACGTTCAGAAGGAAATTAAATTGCCAGGCTAGCAGTGGGATGAATTCAGGCCGATTTTTTTATTAATAGGAAAAATAAAATAAAAATAACGACAATGAGGAATGATTTTGGTGAATTTCGAAATCTAAGAAGAACGTTTTGGTATATAACGTTCAGGACACTATAGCTGGGTGTTATAAACAATAACATCCAGTTAATTTGATTGAATATTCACTAATTAACTAAAAAAACATAAACCATAACAGCCAACCACATCGTTTTTTTTCACTTCAGTTCTATAACGATATGATTGAAAAAAATATTGTAGATGGACGTGGACCGTAATGTCCCGCTATAGTATTTTTTTTATTAATTAGCGATTATCCAATCAAATTAACTGTACGTTATGGTTTATAACGTCTAGCTTATAAACCATAACAGTCTTCTTAGATTTCAAAATTCATCGAAATCATTCCCCATTATTGTTATTTTTTTATTTATTTTCTTATTAATAAAAAAAATCGGTGAATTCATATCCTCCCAGGTATCTAATAGGGAATCATTTTAAGTTGGCGCGAACTCAAAGCCCAATAATACGGATTCACATCTGCTGCGATCCTAAAAGGATGAACAGTAGTCCTAAAATTTCTGCTTTTCCAAATCTAGCTTCTAATAATTTTTCATGTATCTCAAAACAACTGATTTTTATTTATAGGAATCTTAAAACAATTCAACAGTTGGATTTGGAAAAGCAGAGATTGTAGGATACTGTTTATGGTAAAGAATCGCAGCAGATTCAAATCCCAATAATACTGCCCCTCTGGCTAGCCCAAATCTCAAAGTGGATGGGAGTTAATCTCAAACTGTAAATGAGGAATCTTTTACGATACTGGGAGGATTCTCCAGCTATGGTACCTAATGAATCAAATATTATATCAGTCTGTGCTATGGACTTGTTTCTTAATTTTCAAAGTCTAAACAATCAATTTGAACTGCTCAATATAATCTTCATATGAACATGTACGTGCAGATCAAATTTTATATTTTTTAGGATCATATTTGGTGATTTTCTACCAATCTAAAACAACAACAACAATCAAATCTTTAGTCTCAAACTTAGGTCTTCAGGTACATAAAATATAGTAAAATGTTGTAAAAAAAATGTAAAATTTGGTCTTTAGGTATAAATTCATATGACGATCATGTTGAATGGTTAGATCGATTGTTTGAACTTAAAAGAAAATATAAATTCATACTACATACCTATATGTGCATTACAAAGTACAATAATCTCACTCTAGAATGTGTTGAATATGATGTTCACCAAGCATAGCAGAATCAGTTGATGGACTCACGTTTTCCAAAAATGATGGCTTTAGCATCAAGTCATCTGTTTCGTAAATTGGCTCACAGTAACGGCCAACCAAAAAATAGTTTGCGAACTTTTTAAGTTCTTCTGAGAATGTTTGAAAACATTCTCTTCACTATCTTTCCTTTCCTCGTCAATTGTGATTGTTTAACAGCTTTAACTTGCATTTACCGATCTTTATGTATCTTGAATGTAAATATAGCCTGAGTATGGGCTATAGTTCAAGGAATTGTAGGCATACAACTCATGCAGGAAAAAAATAAAACAGTGGTGCAAACCTTTGACAGATCTAGAGAGGTGGCAAGGGTGGCAGAAATGCCATCAAAATTTTGGTCCATTCTCTTTGCTTCAACCTGCTGGGGATTGTGGAAGCAACGAAAAAAGTGGGGTTTTGAACAGAAGAGACCCAACCATTGGACTAGAGCAGAGAGTGTGGTCCAAGAGGTATTTCTGTGGAGTAGATACTGTTAATTTCTATTTTCAGTATTTAATTTTCAATGAGTTGTGATGTATAAACCTTTACATTTCAGTACCACTTGACAGCAGCTGTCAAGTTTCTAAAAAAAGAGAGTATAAATATAGCCAAGTTATACTGATTTGATTCCAAATGGTCACAAGGCGACCCGGAGGAACAAACTGTAGGGATCAAGACAGTTGTTTTCCTTTTCTTTTTCTAGTTTTTAAAAGAAGAGGCTGGAGGTTAATTACAATATTGTGGCAAAGCTGTTGAACTGAGGTTGGTTAGAAGTCGTTAGTGGGTCATTTTACCAGTTTCTCTTCTATTGTAATAGCCTATATAAGACCTACCCCTGTACCTTTTGAGCATATGAAAATGAATAATAAATTTCTATAGTATATGAGGATCGTTACACAAAAACACGCAAAATTTTACAGATCAGATCAATTACATTTGCAAAACAGTGCCCGAGATTTACAATTAGAAATAAAATTCAATCTGTGCAATATTGCATAATTTATTTTAAACACACGAACTGCAATCTGCGCTCTATTAAATATACAGTTCAACAGCAACGTTGTTGCAATTTTTACACAAAACAAAGGGTTAAGCAAAATTAATAGAGCAAGAAGGTTAAGACTGCCACAGATCCGATTTCTGAGATTGCTTTTCTCCTAGGTGGCATTGGATTGATCATTTGGACACATGAGATGCGATTCAGTGTGGAATATAAAAACCTGATGTTCAGACAAATAGGTCAGGCATTTAATCACTTCAGGCTTCTATAGAACATTCAAGTAACAGTATCATACAAAAATAGATCGAATGCAGAGACAAAATGAGAAATTTACACTATTATACACCATTAAACATTAGGAGCTACTGTTCTGATTTTGCCACAATATTGGGATTGTTGCTGTAGTAGTACCTGCATAATAAAATTGGACAAATAAATGTTAGTGTAACTAGATCAAAGCTCTACGATTGAGAGGGCAAATACGACACAGCAATCCAAACTTGTTTTTTGCAATGAAACATTGATTTCTAATCACATAAAGAGAACTAACATTTAAATAAATCCATCAAATATGCTTAACTGGCTACTTGCTGATGTTTTAGAATATGGATAATTTATATGACTATTTGATGTAATAATCTAATAATATTCAAATAGTCATCTGCAAATAGTTGAAGTTCAAGTGGTTGGTAGAACAAGTCAAGCTCCTGATCAAACATAACTCCACAAAAAGAGATTAATGACATACACATAAATGTTGATGCCGTGAAGGGAGGCATACTTCTTGAGGAGACGCTCGATGATATACCACACAGATCGCTGGGATCCATCTTGGTATCCAATGCGTGGCATATGTAGCGATGCTTTAGAAGGGAGGGGAATCAAAATAAACAAAATAAAATTACCAAAATTGACCCCATTTGAATGAAATCTGTACAAATGACAACATTAGATTTTACTATTTTAGGGTTAACAGTCATGCAAGATTTTGTAACTCGCACAGCATGGTCTTTAACTGGTACAAAACCTGGATATAGCATATACTTCTGCTTTGTTGCCAATATCAGTTTGACTGAATTTGGCCCTTCTATTATTCCTTAGATCCGTTTAAACTGAGTACTGCCCAAAAAAAGGAGAAAAAAGAAATTCCACCATCTGGGGCAAGGAATTATAAACCATTCAGAGGAAACAAGCTGGTAGCATACCTGACTTTTGGGCAGCTGAGAAGGAAGCCTTAGATAAGCAAACCTCAAGATCAGGTGTAGAGATCGGGCTTCTAGGTACTTTACGCCTAGCACTATAAGACTGGACAACAGCTAATGCTGCCCACAATGGTGCGCCTATGTTGCGGTTGCACTTCGCCTATGATTCAGTAGGACTAGTTTTCAGTTTTCGATATTTAGAATGTTAACAAGCAAACTTCTCTAATATAAAGAGCAGAGCTCTAATTATATTCAGATAAATTCATTGGTATCCCAGGAAAACTTCAAACCTTGATGCCAACCCCTCCAAATTGAGAATTGTCATGTCTAAACCTATATAACATAAGAAAATTTGCATGCAGTACTTGACAGAAGGTCACTTGTATGTTGTGCCCCTTGAAATAGTTGACTCAACTATTCTTCTTTTGTAAATGCTAATATCTATATAATGAGGAAGAAAAGAGGTATAATTTGGGTATTTTTGTGAAACGATTGAAGGTATAGCTTAAACTTGCCATTGCTTTCGAGGGAACGTATTTTGCAAGGCTAAGGAAACATTTTGATGTTTTCTAAGGGTACATCGGCTATCAGAAATTAAGATAACTTGAAAGAAGTCGAGCACAGACCTTCTAACTCGATTAAATGAAGGTCTCCCATATGGAGATCGGCACATTCATGAGCCTTCTCATATGCATCTGGAATACTGGACGAAAGATTCATCAATGCAGTGAACATGCCACCACGACCCCATGATCCAGAGTTGTCTACACAACTGCATTTAAATTTGGCAATTATCTCATTTATGTGTTTTGATTCTTTTTCTGTCTTGTCGCTACAATAGAGAGACTCATCTTAGCACCTAACCACTTGGATTATGTTGGTGTATCTTTTATGCTTTTTTCCTTCTTTTTTTGGTGGGTTGTATCTGCATGTTCATGCTGATGCAAGGGACCTAAGATATCAAATCTGTGAAGTAGGCATAAATTACAGCACAGATAATGATACACTACATTTCTATTGAAAAATACATCTGCTGTGCTGCAAAACATGTGTTGCCTGGAGTACAAATGCAAAAAAAAAAAAAAAAAAAGTTTGCTCTTATAGGGATAAACAGTTACCTAAAAATGATAGCATGTTTTGATGGGCAAATTTTATATGGATCGGTGCAATCTCCATACACAAACTGGACACCTCCAGTATCCTCCATCATGCTCTCATTCAGAATATTCTCAGGTTCTTCTACAGCCAATGATCTGTAACCAGCAGCATCCCACTTGGCCAATTTATTTTTCTCTTTTCTTTTCCTTTCGATTTCTCTTCTTGCCTCCCTCTCTTCAGAGTTACAACTATTTTTCCTTCTCTCCAATTCCAAATTTACACTGTCAACTGAACCTGATGCCTCCTTGAACTTCTCAACCCAAGATCTATAAGCAGCCTCGTCTAACCCTGGGTCTAAATCTATCTTGTCAGAAATGCTCTTCAGATTCATCTGATTTATTTCAAATGTATGGTCAACCTCAGATAATAAATCACGGTTTCGCATGTTAACAACCCGATCAGTCATCTCATCCAGCTTTGTTATTCTCTCTTCGCTTAAAATGTCTGAATTTAAACCTGAATTTGAATTTGGATTTGTATCGGATGGATCAAACGCATGTAGGCCAAATATAAGAGAGCGCATGTCACCAGTTTCTATCGAGGTATCATTTTTGGTTGAAACTGAATCCTTGTCTTGCCCAATAATGCTTTGACTGAGTTTGAGTTTTCTCTCAGCTCTTCGCATTATAACCTAACAAATATGTGACAAGAACATATACCACTCTTAGGTACTAATAGTGAAAACATAGGTAATTAGCTTGTTCTAGGTTCATGCCTTGTAAAAAGGATAGCAATCCAATTTCAAAACTTACAGGCCCTGGTGGTATTACCGGATAACTAATCGCACATGTGCATTAAGAAAAAAGAGAGGAGAAAGTGGAAATAAACACAGAGAAAAGAAGATTCAAGGAATTGAAAAAACTTGTTTGACCATTTGGTGATGTTAAGCATCAGTTTGGTTATCAAACGGCAGTCTGGCATTTTCCGGTACCAATATCAGGTAGAAATACCCGGGCCAGTAATTTCTAACCAACCTCTTCTATGGTGCGCTCAGTAACCAGATTGATTGACAAGACGTGATTTAGTTGACCAATGCGATGAGCCCTTTGCAAGGCCTGCTTATCTGCTTGTGGATTCCAGTCTTGTTCATAGAATATTACCTGAAATGAAATTCTCCCATGAGATATCAACAACAAAGAACAAGATAGGTTATTCATAAAGGCAAGAAAGACAAGAGGAAAAGGATAATTGTTGTTTCATAAAGTCCGTCCCAGAAACATAGACAACTCCTTTAAAAGGGAAAAAGGATGTGAGTGGGGAGACTTGGTTCAACTCAAAGAGGAAAAGATATTAACATCTAATTAGACAACCACCTTTAGGAGATTAATTGCAGAACAGTTGCAGAATATAAAATAAACAGTCTCAAAAGTCAAAAGTAGAGCAGTTAATGGTAATAATACAATTAAAACGATTCTTTTTTTTTTTTAAGGTTGACTGCAACTGCCAACAACAATTGTATTGATAAAGATAAGTTATTTACAAGGGCCCTATATTACACCAATTATATTTATGGAGTTAAATAGCTAACATCATACAGTAAACACTCACACGGTCGACTATCCCCATCCAACCACTATTCCTAAGCAAATAATTGCCAGTTATGATTAAAATGATTCTCAATGATGAATAATTGTAAGTTTGGGTTTCATGATAGCACAATTATCCAAGATAGGTAATTTGGATTAAGACCAAATTGGGTCAGAATGACATTTTAGGTAAAAATGCATAATTCAGGGTCAGAATGACATAATACTGGATAACTTCAGCTTGGTTACAAAATTGAAGCTTAGTTGCATAATTGAACTGAGTAAATTAGAGTAGTCATATTGAAGAAATATGGCTTACAGTGTCTGCACCGACAAGATTAAGACCAACTCCTCCTGCACGGGTTGATATCATAAATACAAAAGGATCATTTTGCCCCTCAGAGTGCTTTGTGGACCCATCAATTGGCAACGTGCTGAATCTTCTAATGGCAGAAAATCGCTCCTCAGCACGTACAGATCCATCTAGCCGCTCATAAGTGTACTTGCGCAGTTCTAGGAAGTCCTAATCCATTAAAGTATCCATTAAATGTCAGTCACACATTGGAATTGTATTTGACCAGTAAGCCATTCTTTCTTCCTCTTGTTTTCTCTTGTTATCAGGATAAATGGACTCTGAAGAATTTTAATTAACAGTAGAGTAGTAAGTTGTATGCAAATCCTTGTAATTAAAAGTTACATGAATAGAGAACTGTAGAAGGTATCAACCTGCAAGATATCAAGAGTGTGAGTCATTTGAGCAAAGAGAAGAACACGATGTCCCGACTCGTACAGCTTTTTGAGAAGTTGGTCCAACACAATCAGTTTTCCGCTTGCCTACACAAACAATATTCTTTAAATCTAGCAGGCTGAAAGTTTTATATAGAAACAGTATTTAATTTCATGTCAAATCATCTCGTATATGATGTGGCAAACAGGGTTCCAGTTGGGCAGGTCAGATTCCATAGTAACATTCAAATCTCTCCGATGTCTTGGTGTAGTGGTCAAATGGATCATTCAATATTCGCCCTGACACAAATTAGCATCCAGAAAAATGGACACAGATGCATATAGGTACAGATGTCTCTAAGCTGATATGTGCAAGACTAGTGATGTTATTTATTTTCTGAATAAGCATACAGATTAATATCTGGGTGCAGATTATTTTGTGGTATTGAATTATCATTAAATTCAAGTTTCATTACAAGTGCAGTAGCCTACAATTCTTAATCCAATAGATGTGCAACTCATTGCGCTATTTTTTTACCTAATACAATGTAAAAGAACACTACTAGATATTTCTCCATAAGAACAGCCAAAGTTTGATCATGCACGATGCATAGTCCATTTATATTATTTTTATTCCATTCAATAATTTTGTGGATGTCAACATTTGTTCTAAAATTGTTGTTGTTGTTGTTGGTATAGTTGGTGTTGTTGTTGCCAATATCTGCTCCATACACTCCTTTTTTTTTCACTATCTGACTTTACAATCAGGATGTTCCGGAGAGGATTTGACGGGGAAGTCAGTTGCTTGCTTGGTTGCTTAGGTACATCAATTTGGTCTTTGATTGTTATTTAACTCAATACTATTATTATCAATATATCAGGATTTCTTACAGGTCATTCCTGGTCATTCAATTTCATATTAGACATAATTAAAGGTTAGCTGAACTTATGTACAAGTTTTTCAGGTTCCTGCCAGATTTCAGGCGTCAGGTCCAAGGGGGTCTGTTTCTGGTGAGATCAGGAACAGTTATGTTACCATTGCACTACAGAAGTGTTTTGGAACATACATTAGTAAATTCAGCATCCCATCTTTAAAAGAGTAGAGGGTGAATCAGAGAACCAGATTTAGGAACAAACAGAACCTGACACTCTCTTATGATACTTGTCATACCTGAACCAGATGCTCTCCTTCCTCGTAGGGTTCAGGTTCAATACCATTAAAAAGGTAAGGATGGCTGCATGCTTTACGAAGCTGAATTACCTAAGAAGTATTTGAAATAAGAACACGCGGAAATGATTATATTCTTGAATTTTCAGCAACAATAAATAGAACTGTACAGAAAAATATAAAATGAACAAATCTAAACAAATCCTTCAATTAGAAAATTTAAAAAAAAAAAATTGATGACCCAGCACAAGCAGGAAACATAGTTTACAGACCAAATGTCTAATAGGGCTCATGTTTGGGCCCAGAACAAGGAGTTAAAGGAGATGGAAAGCAACTCTGGATCCAAGAGCAAGAGGATTCACGTTTGGGTTACACTTTTCACCCATATATATCAGCTATTTCCATATTTTTGAGGTTTAACATGTGTAAATATTTTCCCTTACAAAAAACAATCACTTTATATTGAAAGTTGAATTACAATATTTTGTAAGGATTGATGACTCGATGCCCCTCCAGCAAAGGAAAGAAGAGTCTGAAGCTCCTTCCTCAGAACTGACACATACAGCTTTTCTTGCAAAGGAACCAGTGGTAATAGTCTGTAAGTACAATGAACAAAGGATGAAATTTTAGATCTCCGTACCATTCCCGGTACCAAAACTATATACTTGCACTGTTTTGATCACCCACTTGATCAAGTGTTCCTTTTATTCCTCATTTTAATTTTTTTTTGTGTGCATTAGGGATGCTTGGGCACTTATAAGGGAAAAAAAATTTGCCCAGTGCAAAATCACACAATTATCAGACAACTGAGGAAATTTTTTGGAGGGCATAGTTGTAAAATCAAGAAATAGACTACACCAGGTTACATTGCATGACAAAAAACATAGTTGTACAATGAAGTATTAGTTCCACACCAGTTTCCATTGCATGACTAAGGTCACAGTTGTACAATAAAGAATTGCCAAAAGAGATATTGTTGTATTTGTATCCACAGATATTGAAATACTTCTAAGATATAACATCAACTGATCTAGGAAACAGTATATATTAACATGTAATACTGTCTAGCTGAACTCAGGGCCTTCCAATAAGTAACAATGTTAATAACCATCTAATAGACATTCAACAAATAATTATTGATGATATAAATATGTAGAATTATTTGTATCAGAGGAAGGGTTTGTTACTAACATACACTGTGATTTCTGTTAAAGGGGGTAGTGCCAAAGCCCCGCTCTCGACAAGCAAAGATTTTGTTCTCCTAAGCATAAAAGCTTGTAGTATTTGCTTAAGGGTTTTGAATTTGCTCTTCACAGTCTCTGATTCAGAGCCTATTAAAAATATATTTATAAACAACTTGTCATAAAAATAAAAGCATCTAAATACACATACTATCACAAATTGGGAACACATAGACATCAACTGCAATTAAGAATTACAGGTTTCACCAGCACATAATGGTATTCTTACGGTTAAGGTACCTGTTTCCCCAATTTTACAACCAAAGGAAAACCCACTAGCATAAATTAACCTTGATATGTGCAAAATATCCTAAAAAAGGTTGTCCAAAAAAAGAAGAAGAAGAATTACACAAAAGCAGCATCTACTATTGACGTGCAACAAGGTATCCAGTTAACTTCAATATGTTGTATGGGTACATATATGTTCCTGCTTAGAGTAAAAAGGACAATGACATGCCTATTATGACTTGTGTTAGTTTGCTTAGATTAAAAGTAATATCAAGTCAAAATGTTACCTATCATGGACATACCAGCTTGCTTGAAAGTGGAAGTAAACTCATCCAAAGTACCAAATACAGAAGGCATACAAAAGTGCAATAATGCCCATAATTCAGTCAGGTTGTTTTGGATCGGTGTACCCGTCAGTAACAAGCGCCTTGGCATTATATATTGCTTTTCA
>CAXKVW010000765.1:0-105177 GCA_964058825.1 Carex arenaria
CCATCAAATCCAGCGGTTCAGGTTTGATTTGAAATCATATCAGCGACTTAACGAGCTGTCCAGGTCTCGTCTACCGTGCACATATGACTTATCCAAAGGTATTGCTTTGCCCACTGGCGTACAAAAGCTACAAAGGGATGGAATTATGGCTGAAGCATTGTTAGAAGCTGATTTAAATTATGCTTTTTCTGTCAAGAATATTTTCTTTAGGCGATATCAATATGTAAAGAACTCTGTTTACATTTAAGCAATACAAATGGCAGCTCCTGCCAGGTTCTAAAAAAAAAAAAGGTATTGCTTTACCTAAAGGTGGTAAAATCTGACTTTCGTTCGATCCGATTTAATCAGATTATAATTCAATCCAACTCCGTAATAATGTAAAAGGTTTAACTAATTCATACTTTATCTGTTTTGAAATCTGAAGCGATTCAAAATTGAATAATTTGAAACTCCGATTTAACGTTTTATCTACATATCATATTTAAAAGCAAGGACGGAGCCAGGCTTTCGAACTATGGGAGTCAAATATATAAAATTTTTATGCGGAGTTAGATTTTCGAATTATGGGGGCCAATCATATAAAAATTTTCGCAGAGAATGGAGGTCATTTTTACCATCTCATGATATTTTATTGTAAAATATAACAAAATTACATATTAGTAAAAAAAATTAAAAATGGGGTTCAATTGACCTCCATACCAGCTTATTAAATCCGCCTCTGTTTAAAAGTCTGTCTAATTTAATCCGACCCGATTTGATTATTTTAAAAAACAAAATCCAATTCTAACTCAATTCGTTCTAAGATGACCTGAAATATTGAAACAGTAATTTCCAAAGCAAGCATTAACAATTTTGACGTTGGGTAAGTGCTATTTTATTCATTGGGTGAGTAATTATATAAAATAAATTACATATAAATATAAAAATATTATATTCAATTTTATGTTTCTCATATCATTGTATCAATGTTGATCCATGAGAAAATGTACGTATTTTGTTGTAAGAAGAATATTATATTAAATATATTATTTTTTTATTTGAATGTTTTATTATTTAGTTAACGAATTGAATTTTGAATTTGTTAGAAGAGATATTTGTATTTTTCATTTTTTTTCTTTATAAAAAATTATTAGTTAGAATTGATTGCATATTTGTATTTTTATATTAGTAATTGTGACCATATGTATAACATGATGAGTTTTGATACTATATTTGTAAAAATAATAAAACCATTATATTAGTAACTATTATCTGTTATTCACCTGCTATCGTTTCATTACCCACTACCACTAATCTTAACGGATACGGATATGGTAAGGTGTAGGTAAGGTCAATTCTTAGTAGTGAATATGGGTATGAAAATGCTTCCACATATCCATATCGTACCCATTGACATCCCTATGGACCGTTAGAATTTTAAAAACAAAAATATTGATCCATACTACTAACTAAATCGTGATATCCATAGTACCGCAGACTCACTCAATATTTTTATATAATATATATATATATATATATATATATAGAGTCTGACTAATTTGCTGCCGGCAGTATTTCAGCAAAGTGCTGCCAACATTGCCAACCGTTCGATTTTATTTAGATTTGGACTGATCGCTTTGATAATTCGCTGGTTGAAAAAAACGGGAACCCATTTTTACAGAGTAGTTTTTAGTGCGTACAGAGTTCGAATTTTTGATGGACCAAAATACCCCTGATCATCAGCGTTCGAATTTTACAGAGTAAATCTTCTGCCTTTGATGTAGGGGTATTTTGGTCCATCAAAAATGCGAACTCTGTACGCACTAAAAACTGCTCTGTAAAAATAGGTTTGCAAAAAAACAGAGACGGAAATAATTAAATTGAGCTTCGTTAACCTTAGCGCTATTCAAAATAAGAGAATCCACGGAGGTAAAAAAATAGAACCCTTTCTCGCTCTTGCTCTTTCGAATCGGCGACCTGACCACCTCTCTCTCGAATCGCTCTTACTTTCACTCAGCCTCCGCCGGAGTACGCTACCAATGGCTCTCTCCCTCGCTCCGCCTCGATCCACCACACCGCGCCTCCTCCCAGCAGTCGCCGTCGAACTTCCAAACTTCCTCCGCTTTTAAACCGAACAAGCTTCCTTTGACAGGTGAATTGTCAACAGTTGTTGTTTAAATTTTGTTTAATTTACAACATTAGACAGCACTGTATCTCCACATCTCCACCCACTGACACAAATCTTTCTTTTTTCCTCTAAATTTTCATACGATACTTCATTGCTGGCCTTTTCTCTGTCAGTATCAGTATCTTAGTGATTATGTCAGTATCTGTTTAATGCAAACAATAGTTGAAAAGGAGTGGCAAGGATGTAGATGTTAGTTTGCTCACTGGTACGAAATTGGAATCAGAGAAAGGAGAGGATGGCAACACAGCAATTACTGGTAGCAAAGCAAAATTGTCAGGAAGAAAAGGGAAAGTTACAGCGAGACCCCCAAACTCTTCTTATTTCACAAATATGAAGGGATCGTTTTTTTTTTTCATTAGTTTTCTCCAACAGCTTTAATTTATTTGTCTTCTTTATCTTTTCTAAAAGGAAGATTTGTCCCTTTCTTAGATGTAAGATTTAATTTCTCAAACCTAAGTAGGACTTACTTTTTCTTTTAAGACAATGTAACCATATATTTGTATTAATATAATACGCCTACGGGTTTCTCCTAAAAAAAAAAGTTGTTATTGCTTTCGTTTTGTCTTTGATTACATAAATACATAATGGTAATTAGGTGAAACTTTTTTTTTTACTTAAATTACTAGGTAATAGATGAAGATAAGAAGTGAAGGTGACTTGATTTGGGAAAATAAAAAAAAAAAGACTTGATAATCAGAAAGACCTTGAAAATTATTGAGTACTTTTATAAAAAAAAACACTGAACTTGATAATAAGAAAGACATTGAAAACACTCAACTTGATAATTGTTGTCTTGATTGTAGTGTTGTTTCTTTTGTTGTCTAGTCATTGCAATTTATGTTAAACATTATATTTTGTAATATGCATTCATTTTTAGTACTTTTGTTATGATTAAATATGTGTCACTGTGCTGTTAATTCAGTAAATAAGATAAATCTTCTACTGTATTTCTGTTATGATTTTTTACTATTGTTGTTATGCTTGAAAAACATATATAATACTGAAATGCATCTTTAGTTGCATCCTACAAACAACAATTACATAATGCTGAAATTCAGTTTATTTAATGTTTACTTAATGCAAAAAGCAATGTATAGCAACATAACAACAATTACAAAAATTGAATGTTAACTTAATGTATAACAACATAGCAGCATTTGAAAGCACAAAATTATTGAAAGCATCTAATATGAAGCATATGAAAGTAAAAAGTTATACAAAACTACTTGCAACTGTTGTCGAGATTTTCAAAATACACAAAAGCTAAACCAACACCAACTCAATTTAAACTTGAAGTCTTCACCGCCATAGGCACTGTTGTCTTCACTATCTTCATCTTATTGTGCCTTTAAAATTCATACTCGACCCTTCAAAGAAATTCCATCTTTCATTCTCTACAAAACAGAAATAAGAATGAAAGGATCAAACTGAACTTATCAGAACATAAATAGCAATGAACACGGCCAGCAACATTTCAGCACATAAATACTGAAATGAAGGTTCATGATGCCTTTTTATGTTTCATGAAAACGTAAATAGAAAAAAAAATTAGTGACATGTGTTTTCCAATTAATTTCAACAAAGTGATCTGTTATGTAATGTTGACAGGACATTGCTGAAATGGGAAGACAGTTAAGGTCTCAATCATCAAATTGAAGTAACCAGAATAGTACAAAGGCAAAATAACATTTGACTAGTCATTAATAAATTTGAATACACACTACCCCTTCTCACATGTCCATAAAATTTGTACCATTTAACACACATGCAACTCTCTATTCCAGTCTCTAGAAATCTACAATAAGAAGCTTCCAGTATTCCATTAACTGTGTCTTATAAACATTTGAATTTGAGGGCAGCAGTCCAGAGCATCGATTTTCATTAACAATGGATAACGCATCAATTTTCAGAATTGAGCAAGAAATTTTTGCACTGTACCATGTATTTTATTTTCAATAAATTGGAAGTAGGTACTGTAAATTTTTTTCTTAAACCCGTCCATAGGTATTGGTATCAAGAAAAATAAGAAGCAAGCAAGCTCCAAAGGAACCTCCCAACACTGGAAATTTGAGGTTCAGCGTTAGCTGGAAAGAGAGAGAGACTCACGAATTCCTGGCACAAGCTCCAGATCGATAGAGAGGGTGAGTCCGGAAGCTCCTCTGAAAATCGTGCTACCAGACGAGACATTTCTGACAACACTAGGAAGGACCGAAGGAGAGGGGAGGAAGCAGAGGGAGGCAGAGGGATATGAAGAGAGAGAGAAGAACTAGCATCTCAAGAGGGAGAGCCAGGGAGGACTTGGGGCTGGTGGAGCGAGAGTAGGGTTTTTTGTTTTTTTTCTCCGCTGGCTTCTTTTACGTTGAATAGCGCTAAGGCTAACGGAGAGCTCTTTTTATTATTTCCGTCTCCGTTTCTCTGTCTCAACCAGCGAATTATCAAAGCCATCAGTACAAATCTAAATAAAAATCAAACGGTTGACAACGTTGGCAGCACTTTGCTGAAATGCTGCCGGCAGCAAATTAGCCAGACTCATATATATATATATAGAGAGAGAGAGAGAGTAGAACTAGAGTGCTCCTAAGTTCACCCAACCTCTTGTGAACTTGACTCTAAAATATATCGAATCGATTTTAAATGATGAATCTAAACTGTTGAAATCATTCTACCTAATGATTGATGCGTCTACGTGTGAAAATTTTAAAGTTTCGAATTAATTTAATATAGAGTCAAGTGGTCAAAGGAGTCCAAAAAATGAATGCATTAAATTAATTTATAAACCTTAAACTTTTGACCCCTTGACTCTATATTAAATTAATTCGAAATTTTAAAATTTTCACATGTAGACGCATCACTCTCATTAGGTAGAAGGGTTTCAACAGTTTGATTTCATCGTTTAAAGTTGATTCGATATATTTTAGAGTCAAGTTCACAAGAGATTAGGTGAACTAAAGAGCACCCTAATTCTACTCTATATATATATATATATATATATATATAGAGAGAGAGAGAGAGAGAGAGAGAGAGAGAGAGAGAGAGAGAGAGAAATGGGCTAACTTGCTTTAGAAAGTAAACAGGGTGCTTTACTTCTCGCTTCTATCTCCACTTTCAAAGTTCAAATAATCAATCCGAACAGTTAGATGTGATCTCCATATTGAAATGTGCTTGGAGACCAAATTTTACATTTTTTGGAATTTTTTTACTATTTTTAAGCCACTTTGAAAATTGCTGATCCGGTGGTCCAGAAATTTTTACTGTTCACCCAAATTTTCAGATTTTCAAAGTGGCTTAATAAATAGTAAAAAAATTCCAAAAAATGTAAAATTTGGTCTCCAAGCACATTTCAATATGGAGAACGCATTGGAAGTTTTGAATCAACTATTTGAACTTTAAAAATGAAGATATAAGCGAGAAGTAAAGCATCATCTTTACTTCCCAAAGCAAGTTAGCCCATCTCTCTCTCTCTCTCTATATATATATATATGAGGGTTCCAATGCGGCCAAACCTCCATGCTCACGACATGTTCTTTATATTTATGGAGTTGGAGGGGCAACTCAAAAAAAAGAACATTCATACCTCATGTTATATATCTCTATTTTCAAAGTCCAAACTATCGATCCAAACCGTTCAACATGATATTCATGCTAAAATATGCTTAGAGATGAAATTTCATAATTTTTGCAATTTTTTTACTATTTTTTAAGATAGGTACAAAATTACTATTTTTTGAACGGTCCAAATAAAATGATTTTGTACCTATCTTAAAAAATAGTAAAAAAATTACAAAAATTATAAAATTTCATCTCCAAGCATATTTTAGTATGAATATCATGTTGAACAGTTCGGATCGATAGTTTGGACTTTGAAAATAGAGATATATAACATGAGGTATGAGGAGATGAGGCATTGGAACCCTCCTCTATATATATATATATATATATGAGTAGAACTAGGGTGCTCCTAAGTTCACCCAACCTCTTGTGAACTTGACTCTAAAATGTATCGAATCGACTTTAAACGATGAATCCAAACCGTTGAAATCCTTCTACCTAATGATTGATGCGTCTACATGTGAAATTTTTAAAGTTTTGAATTAATTTAATATAGAGTCAAGTGGTCAAAGGAGTCAAAAAAATGAATGCATTAAAATTAATTTATAAACCTTAAATTTTTGACCACTTGACTCTATATTAAATTAATTTGAAACTTTAAAATTTTCACATGTAGATGCATCACTCATTAGGTAGAAGGGTTTCAACGGTTTGGATTCATCGTTTAAAGTCGATTCGATATATTTTAGAGTTAAGTTCACAAGAGGTTTGGTGAACTTAGGAGCACCCTAGTTCTACTCTATATATATATATATAGAGGAGGGTTCAAATGCACCATGGTTTTGTGCTCCAATTATGCTCAAAGTCTTTATCTCTGTTTTCAAAATCCAAACAGTCGATCCGAACCGCTCAAAATAATTATTACAATAAAATATGCTTGGATACCAAATTTTACATTTTTTAGAATTTGTTTACTATTTTTTTGGTAGGTACAACATTGCTTTTTTTGGATGGTCAGGATCTCCTGAAAACTGAGATTTTGTACCTACCAAAAAAAATAGTAAACAAATTCTAAAAAATGTAAAATTTGGTCTCCAAGCATATTTTATTGTAATAATTATTTTGAGCGGTTCGGATCGACTGTTCGGATTTTGAAAACAGAGATAAAGACTTGGAGCACAAAACCATGGTGCATTTGAACCCTCCTCATATATATATATATATATATATATATATATAGGTTTTGGCTAATATGCTACGCATAGCATAGAGACCTCCGTGCAACGGCTCAAAATTTGAATTTTTAAAATCCTAATGGTCGATCCAAACCATTAGATGTGTTCTACATATTGAAATGTACTTGGAAACCAAATTTTACATTTTTTGGATTTCTTTTTACTATTTATTAAGCCACTTTGAAAATTGCTGATCCAACGGTTTCACTGTTTGGTTAAGCCACCGTTGGATCAGAGATTTTCAAAGTGGCTTAATAAATAGTAAAAAAATTCCAAAAAATGTAAAATTTGGTCTCCAAGCACATTTCAATATGGAGAACACATCTAACGGTTCGGATCGACCGTTAGAATTTTGAAAATACAAATTTTGATCCGTTGCACGGAGGTCCTCTATGCTACGCGTAGCACCGTAGCCACGTCCATATATATATATATATATTCGTAAACGTAACAATATATTAGCGGGTGAGTTCGGACTTCGGGCGGGACGTTGATCCAAATAATTCACTCAACATGCCTCTCATTCTTATTCACAACCGACGTATATTAGTGGGCCTAAAGTTTGGGCCATAATATTAAAAATGGAAAGGTCTCTAATTTTATAGATAGAGCCCGGTAAGCAGGAATCTGTGTCCCCTGCTGCATGATAGAATACATCCTCAAAAAAAAAAAAAAAAGACATGATAGAATAGTCTCAGTTGAGACAAACATTTCCGAACCTATTTAAAATAGAAGATCCATTTTAAGATTTGTGCATATTTATTATAGACAGCTCAGATTTAACCTGACGGAGTCAGGTACTTACTGGGGTACATCCGATTTTGGTAAGCGGTTGTTCCATTCCTCATCCTATCCATTCAGGCATGTTTCCTATTAAACCTTAAGCCTTTGGATCAGGATTAAAAGGATCCGATCATATAACAATTTTTCTTTTTGATAAAGATGTGATGAAATCTTTCAATTTTAAATATTCACAAAAAAAATTAGATCAAATTTTATACTTATAACTTTCTAAAATATGGCGTTATCGATCTTAACCACCGGATCAAATACTAGTTCTTATATTATAAACCATTTCTTTTAGATTTGCTCAGATATGGACCGTTTGCCCCTTGCACAGATCAATCTTGCATTAATGCTCACATTTTAACTGTGAATTTGTACATTGCCATGCTTTTATTCAGTTTGGCTTGTGGAAGTTGTTCCTCTCACTACTACAGAATGGCGCTTCCTACACTGTGGTTATACACGGATTTTCTCTATTTTATGTAAAACCGTGTACCAAATAGGATTTTTCCAATGATCAATGATATCTCTAAGAATCTCATACGGATATTTCATTGAAAAACAGTGTTTCAAAAAAGCCGTTTGAAGTTTACATTTTCTCCACGGATATTTAGTTAAATATCCGTGTAGGATTGTGAGCGAGCTACACGGATATTTATTTAAATATCCGTGTTAGGAGAGTTATTTGTACACGTATTTTTATTTAAATAGCTGTGTATATATGTCGATAGAGTTACACGGATTAATAGATAAATATCCGTGTAGGAAGGTCATCTAGGGTTTCAGCTGAAATAAAAAGCTTCTATTCCAGCGCCGTTTTGATCACTCTCTCTACGAGGCACATATGAGTTTAGGAAAGATCACTCTCTCTACACGGATTTGCTGAGTTTAGGAAAGTTTTTCCTCCGTTGATTTTACTCGGAGATGGAGGATTCAAAGTCTTTCCTCCCTATTGGAGGTGGAGGAAATGACACTGAATCCTCCATCTCGGAGTAAAATCACGAAAGAAAAATTCATCTGAAATTCAAAGTTTCTCTTCCAGCGCCGTTTTGATCACTCTCTCTACGAGGCACATATGAGTTGAGGTCCTTCTGTATCAGCGTGCGCTTGCATTTGTGGGTACGTAGGAGAAAGATGGTTTATTTCGGAATTTTCCTAAACCCACAGGTGCAACCGCACACTGCTACACGAGGACCTGCAAATCAACCAAATCAACCAAGTGAGAGAGATTTGGGGAAGATGGTTTATTTCGGAATTTTGTAAAGAACAATATGGATTTGTATAAATTAATTAGTGTAATTATCAATTTTAATTGTTATATTATGTTTTGGGGAATCTGTTTTTGGGCAAAGAAAAAATTCTGATTTATATATAACTTGATGGAAACTAGCCAAAACCAAAAAAAATTACCAAAAAAAAATTCTTGTGGAGAGCATTAATTTTACATTTTGCATTTTATGTCATATTTTGACAAATTCTTTTTAGGAATTATAAATATTTTGATAAGTTCTTTTTTTATGGAAAGCATTAAATTATACAAAATATAGATTATTAAAATCTATATTTTATTAAATATGAAGTAATATAAATATTTTATTATATTATTCATCATCCTACACGGATATTCAGTTAAATATCCGTGTAGGATAGCCGACGGATGTGAAATTTTATTAAATATGATATAATATAAATATTTTATTATATTATTCATATTCCTACACGGATATGTAGTTAAATATCCGTGTAGGATTCCCTATTTTTATTTTTTTAAATATAATATACTTTCAATTTCATATTTTGATTATTTAAATATAAAAATGAACTTATGTAGATGTTTTCATTGCTGTGAAGCTCTTTAAATATTCATTCTTATAAATTAAGAAATGTATTCATTTAGATATAAACTTTGTAAATATTAATTTCTTTATAATTTAGTAAAAGAGGAGATCAACACGGATATGTACTTAAATATCCGTGTAGGATACCTATTGCACACGAATTTGTAATAAAAATTCATTTAGGAATCCTTGTAGCAGTTCAAAACCAGATTATGTCTTCCAAAATTTTTAAGTCCCCAATTCACTTAGAAAAAGATAGGTTTAAGAGGAACCAATTCATTCTTGTACACTATTTTACAAATAAAAATATTCATCACTGTGTTAGAAATATTAAATATTAACAAATTTAAAATTGTACAACTAATACAAAAAATAAATACAAAAGAACAAAAATGTAAACAAGTAAACTTTCATATATTACTACTGGTAAATATTACAAAAGTTACTAAAATATTGATATAATAAAACTCAAAAAAAAAGAAACTCCTACAATAACAAAAACAAAGAAACTCTAAACAACCGATTTTTTCTTTGTCCGACGAATGTAGGGCTTCGGTGGCGGATGGCCCCTGGGGCTGTGACGTGGGCGAGTCGGCCATGGTGGCCATGGCCGACTTCTGGGATAACCTGGTGGTGGTCGTTCGTAACCGGGTGGGATCCAAGGCATTGGCATGAAATCCTCTGGAAGTGGTGGTAGTGCCTCAACAAGTGGTGGTGGTGCCTCAATAGGTTGTTCTTCTGTGACACACGACATTTTTTCACTTAGAGAAAGATAGGTTTAAGAAAAACCGATTCCGAGGATATATAGGGTTTAAGGCGACTCTTCGTTTTTCTGTGTTTATTTTATGTATATTCAATTTTAAATTTGTTAATATTTAATATTTCTAATTCACAGTGATGAATACATGAAATAAATAGGGCGGGCGCGCATGCTTTGAAATAAATATCATCTTTTCTACACGGATAGTTACGTAAATATCCGTGTAGGAAAAGATGAGAGCTACACGGATATGTACTTAAATATCCGTGTAGGATACCTATTGCACACGAATTTATAATAAAAATCCGTTTAGGAATCCTTGTAGCAGTTGAAAACCAGATTATGTCTTCCAAAATTTTTAAGTCCCCAATTCACTTAGAGAAAGATAGGTTTAAGAGGAACCGATTCCGAGAATATATAGGGTTTAAGGCGACTCTTCGTTTTTCTGTGTTTATTTTATGTATATTCAATTTTAAATTTGTTAATATTTAATATTTCTAATTCACAGTGATGAATACATGAAATAAATAGGGCGGGCGCGCATGCTTTGAAATAAATATCATCTTTTCTACAGATAGTTACGTAAATATCCGTGTAGGAAAAGTGGAGAGCTACACGGATATGTACTTAAATATCCGTGTAGGATACCTATTGCACACGAATTTGTAATAAAAATCCGTTTAGGAATCCTTGTAGCAGTTCAAAACCAGATTATGTCTTCCAAAATTTTTAAGTCCCCAATTCACTTCTTCCTCCTCTGATTTTGAAATTCTTCCATGTCCGAAAATTTATCAAAGTACCCTAACTTCTCTGAATATATATGTTGATATTTTATTATATTAAATATGATTTGAAAGTTAATATCTGTGTAGTTAAAAAATTTCAAATTATTTTTTTCAATTTCATATTTTGTTATTATTTTTATATTTAAAGATAACATTAGTTAGATTATTCAAAAATTAATATAAATATAAACAGAAATTTAAATATAAAACCATACATCACAGAAAAAGAAAACATTAAAATAACATTAGTAAGAAACTGGTTCGGTGTTACACCATACATCACAGAAATAAAAAAAATAAACTAGCTAGATATCACAGAAGAAAAAAAACTATCTCGATATAACTGAAATGAAAACACAAAATATAAAACCAACAAAATACAAATTAAACATAATTCCCACTAATTGCCGCCCCTTTTTTTCTTAGGGAAGTAGTTGATTCTCTTGCCTCCATCCTTGTTTACATTGTCCCAAATTCTCTTGCTTCTTCTCAAAGATAACCAAACATCCTCATCATCCATAGGACCTTCTGGACCGTAAGGCTCATCATCAGAGAACTGGTAGTGATCAGATTCATCGGGGGATGATGTTAATTCAATTACGGGGGGCGGGGCTAAATCACTCCACTCAACTATGTCTGGATGTGGATCAGAGAACTTGAAGGTTTCAGATGGACCAACGAGAGGAGGGTAACCACAGGGAATAGGAAACGGTGGAGGAATTATGGGAGCCCAGTTGGGATCATCTTGGGGGTCTTCGTACGTAGGATTTACTGCGGAGTTTTCAGATGATGGAGGATTTTCAGATGGAGTAGGATTTTCAGATGGAGGATTTTCAGATGGAGGATTTTGCACTGTGGGCAAATTCTGGTTAACACTAGGAGGACTCTCCATTTCGTTTTTTTTTTCTGATTTGTACTGTGTAGTGCGATTTTTCACTAAAATCAGCGGTGATTAAATAGAATTAAGGGAGAAAAGAGCGTTTAATTTGGAGAAGAGAGCGTTTCAACTCCCGCGCGACGTTTGGACTACCCTAAACCCTAAACCCTTCAGATTCATAACGGATTTTGAGCAGAAATCCGTGAAGAAAAGTTAATCCTACACGGATAATAAGTTAAATATCTGTGTAGCTATTTATAATCCTACACGGATATATAATTAAATAACTGTGTATGAATGTTATAGAGCTACACGGATATTTAACTTATTATCCGTGTAGGAAGGGTAATTCTGACACGGTTTTTTATTTAAATAGCCGTGGATATATGTTGGGAGAGCAAAACGGATTTATCGCTAATTATCCGTGTAGAAAAGGTCATCTAGGGTTCAGCTGACTTAAAAACTTCTCTTCCAGCACCGTTTTGATCACTCTCTCTCCTCTGGATTGGCTGGAATCTGATTTTTGCGCAGCAGGCATCTGTGATTGCTGATTTTAGTTGTGATTTGCTCCTCTTTTTCTTGTTAAGGTTAGTAATACTTCTCTTTTCTTTCAATAATTTTCTATTAATTACTTTTTATTGCTTATTTAGGGTTTAGGGTTTGATTAATGCATGCATGGTTGTAAAATAATTAGTGTATTGTTGTCCAATAACCGACCTATTAACAAGCTTGTAGGTCCATGCCCGTTCAAAATTAATCCAATAGGGATTAATTTTGGATAGTCCCCGGTTTGGGACTGCTCTTTTGAATATTGTGTCTCATTTAGGATGTGAACACATGTTAGCAGGTTTAATTAGTATTTGAGAAAAATTCGACAGTATTTCTCCTTATTGCTCCTACGAGTATGTGGTATGTACTAATTAAATCACGCTAACATGTGTTCAAATATGAGGCACAATATTCAAGGAGTGGGTTAGGATTGTAAACCGGCCCTTTGTAAGCCAAGAATTCGGTAGGTTATACATATGTCGACCATCCATCACGCCTGATTAATTGAAATCATTTTTTTTAATTTAATTTACAAATGGATCGAAGTTGGATGTATAAAATGCGGCGTGACAGTGAAGAATATTTGGTCCGAGTTCAAGAGTTTCTACAATTTGCTGAGAGTTACAGAGTTTTGCAAAAGGAGGCCGACATTTTGTGTCCTTGTAGGGATTGTAAAAATTGTATAGGATTTGAGGACTTGGACGAAATTAGAACTCATTTAATTTGTCGGGGATTTCAGAAGAGATATACATGTTGGTTCATGCATGGTGAGAAAATTAGAGAAAGTAGTGGTACCGGTAAATTTTGTGATGAAATAAATGAGAATGCACAAATTTCTGATAATTTTGAATTTGATTGCAACAATGATTATGCGAATTTCGAAAATTTAAATAATGTTGAAGTCGAATGCTGCGACGATGATGAGATGACAATGAATATTGATGAAAACGTAGAACACGAGTTTACTGAAAACCTAGAGGACATGTTACGTGATGTGGAAGGTGAAATTGGTGGTGAAAATTATGATAAATTTCAGTATTTGTCTGATGAATCCAAAAAGCCGTTGTATCCCGGGTGTACCGCATTTACCAAACTGTCAGCTGTGTTGAAATTATTGAACTTAAAAGCAGACAGTAGTTGGAGCGATAAGAGTTTCACGTCCTTACTACAACTTTTACGAGAAATGCTCCCGAATAACAACGAGTTACCGTGTACAATATATCAGGCAAAGAAGTTGATCTGTCCAGTGGGATTGAAGATTCAAAGAATACATGCATGTCCGAATGACTGTGTATTGTACCGTAAAGAGTACTAGTCCATGCATGTATGTCCTAAATGCGGCGTTTCACGCTATAAGCGTAAGGACATGGAAACTGACCATTGTAACGATGAAGAAAAAAAGGACCGGCCTCCGGCCAAGGTGCTGTGGTATCTATCGGTAATACCGAGGTTTAAACGGTTATTTGCAAATTCCAAAGATGCGAAATTATTGCGCTGGCATGAAGAAGAGCGGAAAAAGGACGGAAAACTAAGACACCCGGCTGATTCTCCTCAATGGAGAAATATTGATAGACAATTCAAAGAATTTGGTTCCGACCCGAGAAACCTTAGGATTGTGGTGAGCACAGATGGAATGAGTCTCTTTGGAAGTATGAGCAGTCAGCACAGTACTTGGCCAGTTCTTTTACCCATCTACAATCTTCCTCCTTGGTTGTGCATGAAACGCAAGTACATTATGATGTCATTACTGATCCAAGGACCGAGACAACCCGGAAATGACATAGATGTATATCTCGCACCATTAATCGAGGACCTCCAAAAATTATGGAAGCCTGGTGTCTGGGTATGGGATGCGTATAGCAAAGAGGTCTTCAAATTGCGGGCCATGGTATTTTGCACAGTGAATGATTTTCCCGCATACGGGAATTTGTCGGGTTACAGTACGAAAGGAGCGAAAGCGTGCCCTATCTGTGAAGATGACACGCAGGTGCTGAGGTTGAAATATTGTAAGAAGAATGTTTTTATGGGGCATCGCAGGTTTCTCCCCGTTAATCACCCATACCGTAGGAGAAAGAAGACATTCAATGGGAAAAATGAGCTCGGAGTGGCACGTCGTCCATTGGATGGGAAGGGTGTCTTCAAGCGGGTTATGAACCTTGATGTTGTTTTCGGAAAATACGCCAAAGCACCACCCAAAAATATTTGGAAAAAGAAGTCCATATTTTGGGATCTACCGTACTGGGAATATTTAGAGGTGCGACACTGCCTAGATGTCATGCATGTTGAAAAAAATGTATGCGACAGTTTAATCGGCACCTTATTGAACATTCCTCGCCTGACTAAAGACGGTATTAACGCTCGAAAAGACATGGTGGAAATGGGAATACGACAAAAGCTTGCACCGCAGGATAAAGGGAAGCGCGCTTACCTACCCCCCGCAATGTGCACCATGTCGAAGGAGGAGAAAAAAAGCTTTTGCCAATGCCTTCACAGTATTAAAGGCCCGTCAGGATATTCTTCGAATATTAAGAAGCTGGTGTCCATGAAGGACATGAAATTGAAAGGTATGAAATCCCACGACTGTCATGTTCTAATGACACAGATGATTCCTGTCGCAATTTGGGGAATTTTACCAAAGGCCGTTCGGCAGACCATTACGAAGCTTTGTTTTTTCTTCAATGCAATTAATTCCAAGGTGATAGACCCGCTCAAATTGGACGCTTTGCAAGCGGAGGTCGTCGTTACTCTCTGCCATCTTGAGATGTATTTTCCTCCCTCTTTTTTCGATGTTATGGTTCACCTTGTTGTCCACCTCGTGAGGGAAATTAAGATTTGCGGTCATGTATTCCTGCGGTATATGTATCCATTCGAGAGATACATGGGTATTTTGAAAAAATACGTAAGGAACCTGACCGGTGTGTCTCCTATCGGTGTTCCAAAATCCCGGTACGAGGGAAGACTCCAAGGAGTAGGGACAATTGGGTCGAAAGCCGTATTTGCTGACACAGATGAACTACAAAAGGCACATTTTATTGTACTACAGCACATGGCAGGCATTGCTCCCTACGTGGATGAGCACATGAC
This sequence comes from Carex arenaria, assembly GCA_964058825.1. Classification (NCBI taxonomy): domain Eukaryota; kingdom Viridiplantae; phylum Streptophyta; class Magnoliopsida; order Poales; family Cyperaceae; genus Carex; species Carex arenaria. The sequence continues at coordinate 15,631 of CAXKVW010000765.1, forward strand.
AATCCTTCGACAACTGAACTACACGAGAAGTCAGAAGTGGTTGAATAACGAGCATAATCGTTCTTTTACAGGATGGCTTAAAGAAAGAGTGAAGGAACACCCTGAAAGGTCGCCCGTAGATGAAATTGTTAGGCTACTGGGCGAAGGACCCCAAGTTGTTGTTAGAACATTCCAAGGATATGAGATTAATGAATATACATTTTACACTAAATTACAAAGTGATAAGAGTGCGACACAAAATAGTGGGGTGATGTTGGTGGCGGCCTCCGAAGAATTCAGTAGATCCGGGGATGCCCGGGCTGTAATAGCATCAAAGTCATATTACGGTGTTATTGAAGAAATTTGGGAGCTCATTTACAGTCCTCGCCTCAACATTCCCTTGTTTCGGTGTCAATGGGTCGAAGACCGGGGTGTCAAGGTTGATAACAACGGGTTCACACTCGTTGATTTCAACAAAGTCGGGTATGTCGATGATCCGTTCATACTAGCCAAGCAAGCCACACAGGTATTTTATGTCACTGACCCGAGTGATGCTAGGTGGAGCATCGTCCTATCGGAAAAAAGAAGGATTCTAGGGGTTGAAAATGTCGTGGACGAAGAAGAGTACGACCAGTTCGACGATATACCTCCATTATGCACCGACGTGCCAATCGAGGTACCAATAAGTGAAGAAGAAGCGAACTACATAAGATCTGATCACAACGAAGGACTATGGGCCGATGTACAAAAAGTGAAGAAAAAAAAGAGAAAAAGTAAGAAAAAGAGCACTGTGTAATATTTTGTTTATGTAATATTTTTCAATTATGTAACAATGTTATTTTGCATTTTCCATTATGATTTTGTATTTTTAATTATGATTTTTATGTAATATTTTGTAATATTTTTAATTCACAGTGATGAATTTCTTTAGATATTTATTTTGTAATTCACAGAGATGAATTATCTGGCGGGCATCTCCCGCTAAAAATTTGTTCTTCACCGACGGATATTTAAATAAAAAGCCGTGATGAAAGTGTCTAGAGCTATACGGATATATAAAATAATGTCCGTGTGCTAAGGGTATTCTACACGGATATTTAGTTAAAAATCCGTGTTGCTCTTACTATTCCTACACGAATTTTTAAGTAAATATCCGTGTAGAATACCCTTTGCACACGGACATTTAATTAGATATCCGTGTGGAAAGTTCACCACTTGCTATACTATAATTTTTTGTAAATATTTCTAAGTACCCGACTCTAGCTTCCCTCAAGTTGTCTGATTTTGAAAAACCTGGACTGATCCGCCGCTTCTCCTCCCTCTGCACCGCCTCTCCCTCTACGCCGCCTCTCTCGTCGGCCTCTCTTGGTAATAAAAACAATCTCTATTCTCTCTCTATTTCCTCCTTATTTGGGCATTTCGGGAATCATGTCACATTCGGGTGAGCATTTCGGGAACCCCGAAGTCGAAGAAGGGCAAGGTGTAGCCCAGTCGGGATCACAAAGAAGGACGAGAGGTCCGACGACGTGCAAAACCATGTCAGAAAAAAGGATATTTCAAATCTCCTTCAAGAAGAATGGGTGTCCGACGGGGGGAAACAAGGGGACTTACTCAAATTGGTGCAGCCATTTCGCGAAGAGGAAGGCCGATATCCGTGCAAAATCTTGGAAGGCCTTCAGCAAGGAGACAAAACAAGAATGGTGGGAGATGGTGAAGGTAATGTCACCATTTCAATATTTCTTTTGATTGCTGTACTGAAAAATTTAGGCTCGTCAAACTGAAATATGTTAATTAATTTTCAGTTGCTGTACTGAAAATTTTTTCAGTTGCTGTACTGAAAAAATTTAGGGTTGCTGTACTGAAATATGTTAATTAATTTTCAGTTGCTGTACTGAAGGTAATGTCACCCTTTCACTTGCTGTACTGAAATATTTCTTACTGAAAAATGACATTTGCTTTGTGTCAATCAGGCTCAATGGAACATCACAGATGATGTCGGACAAAAAAAAACTCTAAATATAATGAACGATGGGTGGAAGCAATACAAGAGCACACTCGTGACCGAATGGATGAACAAAGGGAAGAATCCAGTCGGACACTTTGACGGGTTGATCCAGGAGATCTGGGATGGCTTCGTAGCGATTAAGCAAACGCCCAAGTTCCAGGTAACTAAATTTATAAAATTGTAACTCTGTTTTTTGTCGATTGATCCTTTTTCTGCCTTACACTAATTGATTGGCTTTGATTAATGAAGGCTGCAAGTGAAAGGGGCAGGAGCACTGTTGCCAAAAACTTGTACCCGCACCATTTAGGGTCAGGCGGGTACGAGGGTAAGTCGGCCGAATTTAAGAAGATACTGGAGTTAAACAAAGATTACGACTCACCGGTTGTAAAGATCACCAACCCTAGGGGGACGGGTTGGTTCATGGCAAGATCTGAGATAACAGCCGACGGGAGGATTCAACTGCCTGAAGAATTGCGGCCCTTGGCTCAGAAAATGGTACTTAATTCTTGATATAACTTGCATCATTCAAACAAAATTATAACTGCCTCCATTTAATTAGTCTTCTGTTTTATTCAATTTTTTTAACAGTTGGAGGTGGAGGAGGAGGTCAATTCGGGTGCCCGTACAGTCTCCAGGCAGCATGACACATTGTCTCAAACGCTGGAGAATCCGGAGCACACGGGTCGGGTTAGGGGTATGGGGGTCCGCGTGGGCTTCAAGGATGCCTTCGGTGGATCAAAATCTCGAGGAAAGCGTGAAAAGCAGGATGTCAAGATGGAGCGGCTCCGCCAGCAAATGCAACAGGAGCATGAAAAACAGATGGTGGAGATGGAATCAAGAATCTACGAACGCTTATCCTCTCAGTTTAGGCAGCAATACGAGCACCCACCTCCTATTTCGCCGGGATTTCGGCGCAGCAGTCAAGCTTCCGGGACCTGGGGAGACGCGTTAGATAATCTAAAGGTAATACTAGTTCATAATCACAATTAATTAATTGCCACTTTTTTATTTGTTGTTAGGTAACATTTCCTCTTAAAATGACTACATGATAATTGCAGAGCGCTACCAAATGCAAGCTGGTTATTTGGGTCGGTGCTGTGCCCATTACTATTGCTAAGGGCCTAGTACGTCCAACACCGACAGATGTGGACCATGATCGGCTCGGTCCCGATAATGCTTTCGTGGAGGTCGACTTAGTCATGAAGGAATGGTCGCACACACCTCTTCCTGTCCCGAACGATGCCATGCTCACTATTGATGATGCCCGGATGTCCACTATCCCATGGCCCAAGAATCAGATCATTTTTGATGAGGTAATATCTAAGCAATCAATATCTTTTGTTACATTCAAATCCGCTCTTTTGAAATGCTGAAATTGATCCAAAATTTGATACAGGCTGATCAGGAGAGCCATTTGTCACCGGTACACACGGAGAGAGTGCTGGACGTCGCGTCTGATGCGATCGTCGCGACTGATGCGATCGTGTCGACTGTAGCGCCAGGATCATCACACCACTCTCTGGTCACCGCAAAAGAATACAGCCTTTTGCCCCGTGATTGTCGTCTTCTCCATGACAAATTGATCACGGCACCCGACCGCCTGCTGGAAATCCTGATCCCGATCCCTCAGGAGACGTTTCTGCACAAAGCATCTTCTGTGATGATATCTTCCAAGGACTTCATTGATATTTTTCATGCCTCGGGTAGTGATAAATGGCTCGATGTGTCTCACATCACCATTTTCGCCATGTAAGTACCAAAATCTATTTATATCAGATGTGCAGCACTGAAATATATGTTCTAATTTAATATGATGATTTTTCAGGAATCTGATCCGATCCATTGAATCTTGGCCGCTTGAAAAAAAAAAGAACTTCTCTTTTTTTCTGGATCCCGGCAAACTCAATGCCACGATGGTGGAATTATTTCCCAAGGAGACTGTCGAGTACCTGTGCAAAGCGATGCTCCATTGCGCCGCGAATGACAAGAAATTCATTCTCGTGCCATAACACCAGTGGTTAATTAATTCTAACCTTCAATTTTTAAATTATGTATTACTCATATTTTAATTTAAATAATTACAAAAATGAATTAAATGTGATTATAATTGTGTTTATATTTCTCATGCCACAGCAAACACTGGTGTTTGCTCATCATCATCCCGACTGCAAATCGGTGCTATGGCATGGATTCTTCAAAGCCCAAAGATATCACACTAACAACGGCCAAAAAGCTCGTCAAACTTATTAGACGGTAAGGAATAATTTTCCACTTGGTTGATTTTTTTTCAATTCTAATTAAATTGTGTATCAAAATTGCTAATTACAATCACTTAATTTTGTAAGGGCTTTTAACAAATATGTTAAAGGCGGAGGACAACAAACCGAGGGAAAAGATGAGAAGAATAAGTTGATTTGTGGGTGGTTAGATGTGAGCCCTCTGTAATTATTTTAATTTCATGTCATGTCCAAACAATTATTGTCATTCTAACGTATATAGGCCGATCAATGTAAATTTTCAGTGCCCGTGACAGAAAGAGGGTTGGGAGTGCGGTTATTACACGATGTCTTACATGCTTCAATGGATCGAAACAATACAATTCAATTTTCCAAAAGAGGTATGTAATTCATATTAATTTTTCGTTTTATAATATCAATAATAAATCTTGCATCTGCATTTTCTCGTTACTAATCACCTATTTGTAATTGTAGTATTCATCGACAGAGGACGCTTACTCTCCCGAGGAAATCGATGATATTAGAGCTATGTGGGCAAGGTTTTTTTATAAAGAATTTTGTAATGAACAATATGGATTTGTATAAATTCATTGATTAGTGTATATATAGTTTAATTAATTAGTGCAATTTAGAAATTACATTCTGGTAATCTGGTTTTTAGAAGAAAAAAAAGCTGCATATTTTAATGGCTAGCAAAAGTGGAGGCTAGCCAAAAACAAAAAAAATTAAAAAAAAAAATAACAAAATCCTACACGGATTTTTAATTCGAAATCCGTGTATTTCTCTTCAAGAAATTTTTAAATAAATGAATCTACATTCCAACACGGTTTTCTAATTAATAAACCGTGTATGACAGTTTCCTACACGGTTTTCTAATTACAAAATCCGTGTACAAATCCAACTAGAGCTACACGGTTTTTTAATAAAATATCAGTGTAGGAATATCAACATTCCTACACAGATTTCTAATTGAAAAACCGTGTAGGAATGTTGATTCCTTCACGGTTTTTAAATTAGAAATCCGTGTAGGAATGTTGATATTCCTACACGGATATGTTATTAAAAAACCGTGTAGCTCTAGTTGGATTTATACACGGCTTTTAATAAATAATCCGTGTAGGTTGTTGATAATTTGTTTATTTTATCATCATTTTCTTGACGAGAGTTACACGGATTTTTAATTAGAAATCCGTGTAGGAATGTTGATATTCCTACACCGATATGTTATTCAAAAACCGTGTAGCTCTAGTTGGATTTGTACACGGCTTTTAATTAATAATCCGTTTAGGTTGTTGATAATTTGTTTATTTTATCATCATTTTCTTGACGAGAGTTACACGGATTTTTAATTAGAAATCCGTGTAGGAATGTTTATTATTTCACGGTTTTTAAATTAGAAATCCGTGTAGGTATGTTGATATTCCTACACGGATATGTTATTAAAAAACCGTATAGCTCTAGTTGGATTTGTACACGGCTTTTAATTAATAATCCGTTTAGGTTGTTGGTAATTGCACACGGATAAATATCCGTTTGCAAAAGATGGGACATTCCTACACCCTAATATCCTACACTGCAGAAAATCCGTGTAGCTCTTTGTGATTATCCGTGTACAATCACCATATTCTGTAGTAGTGTCTTCCGCTATCTAAAAAGTAAGATTTTTGCTTTTTTGGTTTCTTTTATTTTTACCTTGTTTTAATTTCTACTTTACTACTTTTAGTCTTTCACCTGCGTATTTAGCATGGCAAAAGGTTTCATGGTCTCACCAAAAGACTTCTCTTTTGTGTGATTTAAAAGCCTAAAAGATTACTACTTTTGGATGGATGTGTACGATTATGAGACACTGAAATAGGTTGAGTCTTGTTTACGGCAACAGTGCTTGTTGCATTATATAAAGTACCTTCTTTCCTTCACCTTTCACAAAACCCACACTTCCTCTCTCTCTCTCTCTCTCCATATCTCTCTTTTTTAAAACACACACAAAATAGAGGCAACAACTATGCACCTACACTACTAATATATATACCTAATATATGCCTTCAGAGAGGTAGAGCACAGAAACCAAATTTGCTTGCTTTCTAATCAGTTTCTAGTTTCTACTATTCCAAAAGATGGAGAGGCAAGGAGCTGTGAGGTCTAACGAAAGAATTAAAACAAGATTACCACCGGGGTTTCGATTCGACCCGACCGATCAAGAGCTTGTTCTTTATTACCTCAAGCCCAAGGTTTTCTCCTTGCCTCTGCCTGCTAGTGTTATTCCAGAAATCTGTTTGAAGAAATATGATCCCTGGGACCTGTCAGGTAATTAAAAGGTTTCGTTTTCTTTTCAAAATTGTTTTCCTCTTATTAGACACTATTTTCTTCTGACATTTTCTTGAGGTGTTAATGCTATATTTTCTCTTGGTTATTATTAGTACAGTACAGACGTGAGTAATTGCTAATATTGATTTATTCTGTTTATTCTTAAATTTAGGTGTTGGACAGGGGGAGAGATATTTCTTCAATTTGCTAGAAGCAAATTATAGAAGAAACAAAATGTACAGATTAACTAGTTCAGGATATTGGAAAGTGACGGGCAAGGATCGACCTGTGACAACTAATTCGCAAAGTAACCGGCCTATAGGAATCAAGAGGATTCTGACCTTCTACATAGGGAAACTGTCATGTGGGTCCCAGACTAACTGGATCATGCATGAATACTGCCTCATGGATAGCAACACTGTTGGTGTATGTCAAACGAAGAACACAACCAATGTATGTTAATTTGATACTTGTATAATTTTGTTACTGCTAAAGACAATTAAAATGACCTATATATTATCTGCATGCATAGCCTTTTGGGTATAGATTTTAACAAAACCTAAGATAATTGCAAATATTATTCAAATCCTGGCCAATCCATGCATGTTGAGTTAACTGCCATATTATTCAAACTCAAGGCAATGAATGTTCTTGTTCCTGTTATGTTATTTCAGTACACTTATATTTCTCACATGAAATCATACTAATTAGTCATTTCATGCAGGATTTCAACTCATCCAAACCAATAAATTGGGTGGTTTGTCGCATTTTTGAGAAGAAAAAATACAAATATCCAAATATGGAGACTATAAGATCATCATCCTGCAACCGAGTTCTCAGTCAAACGAGTTGGCTTCCGTCTTCTCGCTCTGATCTGACTTCTTCTTCGAGTTGCATAACATCTTCAGATGAGGTTGAACAAAATAGTACTTGCACCTCTAATCCAACAAAAGAAGAATTTTAATTAGGCAAACTCTTTCTGATCAAAGGAAGTCAGAGCTCTAGAAAATGTGGAGCTACTGGTATTTAGTACTTGATTAGATATCTACTTATTTTTTTTTATCAGCTGGTCATTGTATTTTAAATTCTGAATATTTTTAACTTTCCTTCATGTACTTTTATATATATTTAATCTACAAATTCAGCTAACAGTGTTTGAGTTCCAGCTTTCCATAAATAGTAGAATTCGTGATTTTTTGTAATTGTTTACTGAATAAATAGAAGTGATGATTTTAAAATTTTAAATATGTATAATGAAATTTAATTGATTTTTTTTAAATTATATATATACATATAGTTCAACGTAGCCAGCTTCTCATAAAATATTAAATGCTTGCATGCAGTTTAGTGATTATTAATTCCACTTTGTGATCGTGGAGACTTTAATTCAAATCTCATCTACTACATATATTGCATTTTAAGTTTCTGTCCTCAATCTAAATTTTCTAGTTCACCACTGTGTATAAAATCTGATTTGGAATTTAGTAATACTGCCTACGGCTACAGCACAATTTTACAAGCCGGTGAAAAGAGAGTTTGATTACAAAGCACGAAGAATCTTTTGATGGAAAGAGAAATATAAAGGCTGAAAAGCAGAATCCTTTTCCAATCCTAATGCAAAGGGAATCCTATGCTGTTTCAAAGCAGGGAATAAAATCGATTTGTTTAAAATTGAGATCCCTTTTTGAGTGGCCTCTTTATGGAAGAACAAGAATAAAAGTGAGGTATATATATATTCTGATAAAAGAAAAAACAGAAATTACTAAAATTTGCAAAGTCTATAATACTGCTGGACAATACCATCATCGGGTTCTACAATACTTATCATTCGCCTTTACTTTTAAATGGGCATGTCAGCATGTGTGTGCTATGACACAGTCATTTGATCATGTAAATCACATTTGACTTGAAATCTTAAAAATTGCAATATTTTTAAGATGTGATAAGTAAATTGTCAAGGATGTGTTCAGTAAATAACTTGATATATAAAAAAAAAGTTGGGTTTAGCCAGATATATGCCTATTTGGATAGGGGCGGACCCAGTGTAGTTCGGGGGGGGGGGGGGGGGGGGGGCGCAGCCGCCCTCCCTGGATTTTGAGTTTTAGTTGAGATCTATCAGTTCCGACTGGCTTTGCTCCCCTGAAATTTATTTTGCCCCCCTCTGAATATTTAATTGGTAATTCGGGTTAAATTTATAGTTAAAATTAAAATAAATTTCTTGAAATATGATTGGTAATTATAATTATAAGTCAGAATATCATAAATTACAAGTCAGAGCATTATAAAGTATAAATTAAAGTATTGTTTTTTATCAAATACCTAATTAGTTAATGGGTTTAAATCTGATTAGCTATTTAAATCCGATTCGATATTTTTTTGCCCCCCTTGACGAAAATCCTGGATCCGCCCCTATATTTGGATGCAAACCAAAAATACAATTATGTACCTCTGCAGTATTTTGAATACAATAAATTTATTACAGACTGCATGCTCATAGATTACTACATGGACGTTGGAAAAAAAAAGGTTCCCATAATTTTTTTGTGAAAAACTGAAAATATAAAATTATACACGATTAAAATTTTGGTAAATCAAAATTAGGTGCTCCTTATCTCTTTTTTTTTTCATGTCCGGTATTTTAATTTTTTTTTTTTTGCGAGACTTCATGTATACGAATAATTAACCCTTCTAAATTTCAAATACTCATAGATTTACCCAATTTTTTGCATTTTATATTAAGACACAATTTAAATTCCCACAATTTCCTAATTGTGGTAATTAAGTTTATTCATGTATATGAATAATTACTCTTTTATTTTGGTATTAGCAGAAGCATTATGTCTATAAACAGAGTCGAAAAAAAAACGAAGGAATAACAGAACTATATATCAATTGTCTAGGTTCAAAGAACTATCAATTTTTAGCTAGCATTCTTGAAAATGTCTTTGTGTGTTTATAACCTACATCTTATTTTTGTTGGTAATATTTTTTTATGATATTGATAGAACCTAGACAATTCATCTAGATATTGTTCGGAAAAAGAAATGTGGTTTTAATTCTGCGCGTGTTCATACTACCATACATACGAATTCAGATTCTAACTCAAAACTTTGAATTTTGGATCTGAACCGCGCGTTCGATCCACATGAATACTAAAGAGGACCCGTGAATTCTGATCCTGACCCAATTGATTTGAATTATGATCTAATGGTCCGGAATTAAACTCAGAGTTACCTCGGAGGATACGGACCAGGTACACGCATATACTGACCCAAATTATAGGCCGCTAGGTGCCATATGAGATCAGAATTCATAATAAGTTTATCTTAATGGGACATTTCGTTATAATTTTAGAAAAGACATATTTTGTTTAAAAAATGCAGAAGATAGACCATTTGTTAAAGAATTCTCATTAGACACTTCAACCGCATGCAAAAAATTATGTTTGAGTTGATTTATATTCTTAAGATGGAAGTTAGGTGCCACATGAGATCAGGATTCATAATAAGTTTACCCTTGATAAGACATTTCGTTATAATTTTAGAATAGATATATTTTGTTTAAAAAATGTAGAAGATATGACCATTTGTAAAAAGATTCTCGCTAGACACTTCAACCGCATGCAAAAAATTATGTTTGAGTTAATTTATATTCTTAGGATGTAAACTAGGTGCCATACTGCCATATAATGAGATCAGGATTCATAATAAGTTTACCCTTAATAGAACATTTCATTATAATTTTAGAAGAGATATATTTTGTTTAAAGAATGTAGAAGATATGACTATTTGTAATAGAATTCTCGCTAGACATTTCAGCCACATGCAAAAAATTATGTTTGAGATAATTTATCTTCTTAGGATGGGACCTAGAATAGTAAATTTTAAAAATAGTAAATGAGAATTGAGAAAAAATAGTGATATTCATATTAGTGTGAAAATAGTACTATTTGAATTAGTAAAAATGCTGTTTGGATTGTACATTTGGAATAGTGAATAGCTACAATTAATTAAAAAGAGTGTTAACAAAGTTATAATTAAGAGAAAATATAAGTGCGGTCTCAAACGAATTGTCACAATGTGGAGATAACAGAAGTTGTCAATTCTGTTATTTCAAAACTGTATTGACAGAAATCTAAAAAAGAATCATTTTTTTTTCTTATAGACTATTCTTAGAATTAGGCACAAAATCTGATTCGTTAGATCACTTCAACATTCACGCAAACTCTAATCTCAAATCTCTCCCAAAAATATATTCGTTCGTGCTCTGAACGATGCACATACTGTGCGGTTGAGATAGATTTTTGCGAAGAGAAGATCTGGTCATTCACTGGCTCCAAGATCTGCGCGAGATCAAGATCCAACGAATCGAATTTCTCTAAAAGAAATTCCTTCACTTTCCCAATAGCGCCTATTAATAATCATAATCTGAGAGAAAAGGGAGGTAGCACAGTTGGCTAGAGAAAAGTCCTAGGATTGTTGTAGCCAAAAGTCGAGAGTTCGATTCTTCCTCACGACTTCGCAGCCTCTGCGAAGGTTTCAAAAAAAAAAATCATAATCAAACATTAAACGGGCTATTGGCATCTTACAAAAACACGAGTAGAACTAATATTTAACAAAGATTTCATAAGAAACACCTTTACTTGACATATACTTTTTTCATCCATTGACGGGTCCAGTTATATCTGAGGCATCTATATTAATGGACTTCACAATTTGGTGCACAAAATTTAAACGCTTGTAGAACAAAATGTATAATTAAGTGCATCACAAGTAAAATAATTTCTTCCCTTTGGTTGATAAGTAAAATGGTTGTGATGCACCAATCAACAAGAAACACAGAAAGACGACACTCTCGGAATGGTTAAGTAGTTTAAGTAAACTATGTTCAAAGCAATCATCTTATAATATTTTGGCATCAATGTGCTTCAACCCATATCTAATCCTATTAGGTTGCTCTTAAGTACAGTTATCTTTTCAATTCAAATTAATTAATCATTTGATTAATAGGGAGATGCAAAGATTTAGAGCACCTACATTCATCAAATTAGACTGAAGTTAATTTCAAGTTAATTTCAAAGGCATTGCACTCATGCAATTAATGTTGATTGTTTTTGGCTTTCATAAAGTGAAAAAAAAAAAGTTTCTTACATCCCATAAATTGATTTCTGAAATAAATGAGCGAATAGGAATTAATATTTTTGCCAACACGATGTTTTGAAAATAGTTTCATTAAAAGAAAGAAAATTTTATGTTTTTTTAATTATCACAAATCATGAAATTGTAAATGATATTGTCATCTAAAATTTGAAATTAGAATAAAATTATCGATGTAGGTACTCTTTTGTTAATTAATACTTAGGTTGCATCCATAAATTAATTATGGTTTAACATGCAGGTAATAAGCACGTTACCTGATTGCGCCGACACAAAGTTACCTGATGCCTTGGTCTTTAGATTACATAGAATGATAGAAGTGATTGAACAAATGAAAAGATTTGGAAGTTGCACTATTATCATCATGACATTGTTGACTTCTTTTTCTTACAACGTGCTATGCAAAAGAGATGCAAAAAGGACAAAAAGTTCAACAGCATATTTGTAGGGATGAGATTCATCAGGTATCTCACGAACGGTTGATCTGGACCACTTACTTTTAATAAGATTTTTTTTCGGACAACAAATAAAATATAATAGAGAGGTAAAAATAAAGATTTTTTTTATTTTTAGAAATTAAAAAAATCAAATTATTAGAAACAAGATGAATTACTTTTTCTTTTGTCCATCTACCAATTAATTTTAATAAGATTTTTTTTTCTTCTCACAGCAAATATAATATAAGAGCATTTACATTGAAGTTTTCTTTATTTCTAAAATACACATGGCAATTCCTACTATAATTTTTGAAATACAACGTAATGTCAAATTTAAAAAAAATCTTTTAAAAAAGTTGCTAATTGATTTTATGTTTTTGTTATCTCTTCCATAGTAATAATTATTAGCGTAATTACTAGAAATAAGTAAAAGTTAATTATACAAATTTAGAAATTAAAATTAATTTAATTTTCATATAGTACTTAGCAGTTATTTAAGTTTACTTTTTTAAGTTTTACTAATGTAGATACTCTAATAGAAGGTCAAAATAAATATATTTTTTGTTTTTAGAAATTAAAAATTGAATTAGTAGAAATAAGATGAATTACTTTGTATTCCATAGATGAGACCAAATCAACCAAATCAATGGTTCCAGCGGTCCCAGTAAGTTGCAGTGTAACTACACCACAGAAAATCTAAAAACTATTGATATTGTTTCGATAGGACTATCCAATCTGCATGTCTCTCTTATCCTTCATTTTCTTCATTCCACCCAGTATTTTTAAATGTGGTCAATGCGGCCGCATATACGGGCACATATGCGTTTGCACTTCAAATCCACATACAGAATGTCATGCGGCCACTAATATAAGGATTTTACTTAAAAAACGGATCTCTGTTCTCCTGTCATTTCGACTAGCGCAATTGATTTTCCTACAACCAAAGCCTTTATACTTATCTATTGTTATTTTTCTATGTGGGACTAAGTATCTGGATACTTATAAATTTGATGATCCGCTTTATGTGATGTTAGTTGTCAGTTGTCACCTTGCCACAATCACTACATGCCAAACAAATATGCTAGTGGTCCACACTCCCTGTGGTAGCGCACAGTCACAACCCTTCTTTGTTTTTATTTTATTTCTTTAATTTTTGTTCCTTCTATTCTCCATTTTTATTTATATGTATGAAGGCATCCATTTTTTATTTTTATTTTCTAATGGGTGGATATTAGTGTTCTAATTTCTACCCGCGACCCGCCGCCCGGTCCGGTCCGCCCGTGACCCGGGTACCGTCCGGTCCGGTCTGTCCGCGGGTTTGGGGGGGTTCGGAGGGTTGGGCTGACAGGGTAAAAATGCGGGTAAGGGTTTAGTTTTTGAAACTGAAACCCGCCGAACCCGCGACCCTACCCGCCTACCCTACCCACTCAGTCCGCCTACCCGGTCCGCCCGCCTGCCCGCCCGCCCGCCCGCCCGCCCGGTCCGCCCGCCTGCCCGCCCGCCCGCCCGGTCCGCTCGCCTACCCGTACCCGCCTACCCACCTACCCGCACCCGCCTACCCGTACCCGTCTACCCGTGATTCCATACCCGCCCGGACCCCTTAGTCTACTACTCTACTTGTTACATTTTATTCCAATCTAACTAATATAATATTGAAGCAAAAAATATATATATATATATAATATGTCTGGTGCCGAACTATTCAGGTCAAGAAAGTATTGGCCTATGTTGAAATATTCCCAAGTATTGGCCTGTGCCGAAGTGAGCCGAACTGGACCCCTACCCCCTTTAACTTTAATCACATCAAATCTCATCAATTGATTCTAATTGATCTAAACCATTAATTTTTATCGAGATTCACAATTGTAAAAATATTTGCATTAAGATTTGTGCATGAAAAAATTTGAACGGTTAGGATTTAGTTCACAATTTCAATTTGAAATCACAGACAACGGTTTAAAATTTTCAAAATTCATTCCCCCCAAACAAAACCTCCTTAAATATTACTCCAATCTCTCATATTTTTTCACATCTCAATATCTCATATTCTCATAATTTTTTCATTCACTCATTCTCTCAATCTCATTCTCTCAAAATTTTTATTATTCTCAAAATTTTAATTTATTGTTCAAAAAAATAGTTGTAAATTTAATTTGTTCTACAAATCCGCAAACGGAATCACGAAGCTTGTTCAAAATCTCGCAGGATTCGTTCTACAAGATTTGAAGGTACATTTATTTTATAGTAATTTGTAGTAATTGTTAAATAATTACATTTATTTTGTAGTAATTTATAGATAGTTAGATTTATTTTGTAGTTGTTGAAATTGTTAAATAATTAGAGTTATTTTGTAGTAATTTGTAGATAATTAGATTTATTTTGTAGTAATTTGTAGAAATTGATAAGTAATTAGATTAGTTTGTTGTAACTAGATTTAATTTCTTTTAGATTATGTTGGATTTGTAATAATTTCTAGAAATTGTTAAATATGTTAGATTTATTTAGTTTTTGAAAATGTGAAGTATTTAGATTTATTTTTTAATATGTAGAAATTTATTTTTAAATTCGGATTTATTTTTAATATGTTAAAAAAATATGTTAGATTTAGTTTTTGAATTGGTGAAGTAATTAGATTTGTTTTTTAACATGTTAGATTTTATTTTTAAATTCGGATTTATTTTTAATATGTTAAAAAAAATATGTTAGATTTAGTTTTTTGGAAATGTGAAGTATTTAGATTTATTTTTTAATATGTTAGATTTTATTTTTAAATTCGGATTTATTTTTAATAGGTTAAAAAAAATAGGATATATTTATTTTTTGAATTGGTGAAGTATTTAGATTTGCTTTTTAATATGTTAGATTATATTTTTAAATTCGGATTTATTTTTAATAGGTTAAAAAAATATGATGTATTTATTTTTTGAATTGGTGAAGTATTTAGATTTTTTTTAATATGTTAGATTATATTTTTAAATTCGAATTTATTTTTAATAGGTTAAAAAATATGTTAGATTTATTTTGTAGTAATTTGTAGATAGTTAGATTTATTTTGTAGTTGTAAAAATTGTTAAATAATTAGAGTTATTTTGTAGTAATTTGTAGATAATTAGATTTATTTTGTAGTAATTTGTAGAAATTGATAAGTAATTAGATTAGTTTGTTGTAACTAGATTTAATTTCTTTTATATTATGTTGGATTTGTAATAATTTTTAGAAATTGTTAAATATGTTAGATTTATTTAGTTTTTGAAAATGTGAAGTATTTAGATTTATTTTTTAATATGTAGAAATTTATTTTTAAATTCGGATTTATTTTTAATATGTTAAAAAAATATGTTAGATTTAGTTTTTGAATTGGTGAAGTAATTAGATTTGTTTTTTAACATGTTAGATTTTATTTTTAAATTCGGATTTATTTTTAATAGGTTAAAAAAATATATGTTAAATTTAGTTTTTGAATTTGTGAAGTAATTAGATTTGGTTTTTAACATGTTAGATTTTATTTTTAAATTCGAATTTATTTTTATTAGGTTAAAAAAATAAATGTTAGATTTAGTTTTTCAATTTGTGAAGTAATTAGATTTGTTTTTTAATATGTTAGATTTTATTTTTAAATTCGGATTTATTTTTAATAGGTTAAAAAAATAGGATATATTTATTTTTTGAATTGGTGAAGTATTTAGATTTGTTTTTTAATATGTTAGATTTTATTTTTAAAGTCGGATTTATTTTTGAGATCAAGCCCCGCACACATCTTCTACCGGTAACGAGTTAATGAGATATGATCTGATACACCACGAAGAAGAAAACGTTGACATCATGGCGTGGTGGAGGAGGAATGCAAGCCATTATCCAACACTGGCGATGATGGCCCGCGACGTATTTGCCGTGCCCGTTTCAACCGTCCCTTCAGAATGTTGCTTCAGTTCTGCAAACAGAATCCTCTCTGATAAGCGCAGCAAGTTGGGTCCCAATGTCTTTGAGAGACTTGTGTGTATGAAAGATTGGATCGATGCCGAAAACCGCACGCAACATGGAGATCCTCCAGCAACAACATTCGCAGCTGAAACTGAACAAAGCGGTACCGAGCAGCTGACCCAGCCTAATTCAGATTCAGACGGTGCGGAAGAGACCGAAACATGGTATATGAACGACAACTTCTAGATAGGTAGTGTCGGTATAAATTTCTAATCTCTTTTAATATTTATGGTTATTTTTTAAATTCTAAATTTCTAAACATTTCAACTATTTTTTAAATTATTCATTTTAAAGAAGAATTACTAATAAAAAAAAAATTAGAACTCCGCCTATGTTATTTTACATAGCCGGTCCCAAGCCCGGAATAAAGGAGGGTAGCTTTTGTTTATAAATCTATTGTTTAAAAATAATTCGTATATTTTTAAAAAAATCTAAATTGTTTTCAAATATTTCAAATAATTTCAAATAATTCGGTTTGAAAAAAAGAAAAAAACTGTTACCAAATAATATTATTTGAAATATTCTTTTTTACAAATATTTCAAATAATTTCAAATAATTCGTTTTTTTTTCCTTTTTTTGGGTTTTTTAAAAGACATGAGAACTTTAAAGAAAAAGAAATATTTCAAATAAATTATTTTTGATAACAAAAATAAATTATTTTCAAATAATTTCAAATATTTCACATATTTATTTTTGTTATCAAATATTTTCTTTGAAAAAACCGAAAAAAAACAGAAAAAAAACAGAAAAAAAACAGAAAAAAAAACAGGAAAAAAAGGAAAAAAAAACCCGGTCCGGACCAACCCGTGAACCCGGTCCGCCCGGTCCGCCAACCCGTGGGGGTAAGGGTCCACGGGCGGGCAAGGGTAGATTTTCAAAAAATTTACCCACCTACCCGCCTACCCGTGAACCCCCCGAACCCGTGCCCGGCCAACCCGTGAACCCGGGCGGGTTGAACCCGGTCCGTCCCAGTCCGGCCCGTTTTAGAACACTAGTGGATATCAGTCTCCTTTTAGCCTCTAAAATATCTCTAAATGGGTGGGATATCACATGTTAATGAAAAAAATCTAAACATAAGTAGTATGTTTTTTTATGTTAATGGACAATGTACATTTAATATTTGATCATATTAAAGTGTATTCAATATTAAATATTTAATGGAGGGTGTCATATTTAATATTTAATGAAAGAATTTGCATATATGAATCCGCATTAAAATATGCATATGCAGTATGCAGTTGCCTTCTACATTCATGAACAAAACCGCATTTAAATACATTGCTTCCACCTATGCCCTCATCGAGAGAGGCCAATCCCCAATTGAACCGAACAATTAATTTTTCACACTATGTGATTGTTAGTGTGGTAAATTGTGAAAATCAGTCTCATCTATTTATCGAGAAAAAAAAGAATAATTCATCTTGTTTCTGACAAATTGATTTTTTAGTTTCTAAAAATAACAAAATGAAATATTGCGCCACTATATATCGAGTAAAAGTTGTAACATCTCTAGCTAGGTTTTAGGAAATTATTTTATTGAGCCACTATATTTTAATAAACATTTTCTATCAACTTTATTTTCTTTTAATCTATTATCTAGATTACGTCCAGAGCAGGACGTGACACGTAGCTAGTTGCGCGCTTTAGGACCAGAATTTCAGACTGATATGCAATCAATCGTGCCCCTGGACCATTCAATATTCCTCTAAATACCATATGTTATTTATTTATTTTTGACAGACAACCTAATTTCCTATTTTACTTGCTGCATCTTTACTGCATTTTATGCATATCACTCTAAAAGCTCCGAATTACATATTGACCCTCCTAGAAGTATATAATTCAAATCATGCTGGCCTTTTCAAACTATAAAAAAACTATGGACCAGATAATTATCTTTATAAACTAATTAAAATATACTCGGTGAATTCTTACATATCTTTGAATGCACGCTTAACTATTACGCCATACACTTATTTATTTTAAGTTTAGGATTGCTTATGACACCTGACGTCCTGACATGCATTTTTAACCCAGTAAAAAATATGTTTTGATAGTTTATAATAGATACTTTGAGCTTCCATACTCATCATCCAAACCACCCAACAATGCACATTTGTTCATAAAAAAAAATACAAACTTCAGTCTTCACTATTGCACGATGCACGTTCGACTATTATTGTCCTTTTTTTTTTGCCAAGTTAGCAAAAGACATAATGTGAGTGATGGTGTTATCAATTTGGGCCACGTTTGTGATCTTAGTATCATCAAAACTGATGATATAACCTCCAATATATATCATCTACAAGTGCACAAATTTATTTTGCGCAAAAATAAAGGAGATAGAGATTAAATATTTTGCATAAACTACATGTACAATGCATTGTATGTCTGTTGATGTTTTTAATCAACTTGGGTTAAATATAATTCTTATATCATCGAAACGGAAGAATAACTACTAACATTTTTACATGCGTAAAAATCAAGTTAGTAGAATAATTGTAAGCAACTTTTTGAAAATGCTTTACGAGTAGGGCTGAAAACGGAGCGGATAATGCCAATATCAAATCTATATCCACATTTCAGTGAACAGATACGGATACGGATACGGATACAAATAGTGAACGAATAGCAAAATGTAAATCCAAATCCACCTTAAACAGATACGGATACGAAACGGATAATTCACGAATACGGATTCGAATAATTGTCGGATAATTATATCGTACAAATTTAAGATACAAATACTATTAACAAAATTAATAAAAGCAAAAAAATAAACTAGAAAATAAAATAAAATTAAAATGGATGTAGATATATAAATAGAGAAGTGAACTAAATATTAAACAAATAAAAAAATGGGAATGTCGTGGCTCAGCCTCTATTTGAGTCGGCGACTTCAGCGCACATGACCACATGGAGCAGCAGGAAGGAATAGTACCGGATATGTGTCTTTGGTTAGTACCAGTGTTGTAAAAAATGATGTTAATGGCCGATTAAACGACCGTTTAATCGGAAACGGTGGTCAAACCATTCCGAATACGCTTAACGGATGCTTGTTTGGCGGGAAAAAAAACGATTAATCGGCCGTTTTTCTGATTAATCAGCCGTTTAATCGGCCGTTTGCCCGTTTATTCCCGTTTATTTCTGTTTATTCCTGTTTATTCCCGTTTTTTTTCCGTTTATTCCAGTGAAAATTTATTTTTCACTTTATTTTTTTTTCCTATAATAGTGTGTGATAATAAGATTTATAAATCATGTATTGTAGTTTTATTTGTGCTTGGATATTCATCCAATATTTTTTATATGTGTTTTTTTTTTCTTCTTACTTACTTTGAAATTGATTAATTCTTCTATTATTTATATACCATATTTTTTTTTTACTTACTGATGTAATTTTTTCAATTAGTACGACATATTTATTTATGAAATTATGTTATTATCATAAATTAAATTTACTGATTTTATGTTGGAATGGTTTCTTTCTTTCAAATAATATGTTATTAGTATTTGAAAAGGCTTAATTCTCAAATTTATTTTTCATTAAATAAATGTGTTACTTACACATGCAAAATGCTTACGTGTTACGAAGAAATAAGCATAGTGTCATGTTATAATAATAAAACTAACTTAAATTAAGTTTATTTGATAAGTTTAATGAGTTAAATAAATAATTTTTAATAAATTATGATATATATACATAAATTTAATAAAAACGTTAAATTGTCTGCATAATTCTGATTAATCGGCCGCATACCAATTAATCGCTTGACGGTACCCCATCCGTCTGACGACCGCATACCGTTGTTTACAACACTGATTACTACCACAACTAATATATAATCGAAGTTAAAAGCCCTTATATAGCACTACAGGTCAGACAAATCGAAGTTCAGAGTCGGAAATGAGTGGTGTAAATCGCGGAGCGAAATGTCAATTTAGAAGCGGGTCCGATCCTGATAATCCAGATATCCGATCCATTTAGCATATGAGAAAATTATCCGAATCCGACTCTGGTTGTTCTGTTCTCCATCAACAAATTATCCGGATCCGAATCTAGAAATTATCTGCTCCGTTTAATACGGATTCGGATCTAAACCGGATACGCTCCTGATACGGATCGGATAATCCGACTCCGTTTTCACCTCTATTTACGACAGATACTTATAGTGCAAAATATTGATGTATCTTTATTATATAGCACGAATACATTCCCGGCATGTAGAATATAATATTTAGAGTTAAGAGTTAGGTTATATTTGGTAATATGCATATTGTCGATAGACCCATACTATGGATTTGTATTTTTATTTTCAAAATTCAAACAATCGAAACTATTAAATATGATTTTCGTATGAAAATATCAATATTGTAAAATGCGATTTTGTTCATGCATGCGGAAGATCACTGCATACCGCATATGCGGTATGCGGCTGCATATGCGGATTTTAATGCGGACTTATATATGCAGATTTTAAGCTACATATTAATTTATTTTCAATCAAAACATGCAATATATTCACATTAAAAATAACTTGTGTCACATGTCAGAGGAAAGAATTACATCAACTAAGAAGGGACATTAATCCTAAACTAACTCACAAATTAACCAGATGCAAACAATTTTTGCTAAACCAGATGCAAACAATTAATTAATTGACACTCAGTGATAGAATCGCATGATGTCAAATGCAAATAATTGCATGATTAAAAATAAATATGCCTCTTTAAACTGAAAATATGCGATTTTTATGCAAAACCGCATATATGGGACCGCATAAAGATTTTCATGCAGAATCGAACTGCATAAGCATATACGGCCGCATGAACCGCATTTTACAACACTAGAAAATATACTTAAAGAGAAAATTTAACATTTTATAAAACTTTTTTTACTATTTCATTTAGAGGGGTTAAAAATCACTGATTTTTTTATTGTTCAAAATTTTCAATTCGAGTGATTTTCTACCAATTTTAAAAAATAGTAAACAAAATTATAAAAGATATTAAATTTGTTCTACAAGTACATTGTCATATGAAGATCATTTGAACAGTTCAAATTCTATATCCTCTTTTTTCTTGTATTGCGTTATTATTAGATTTTATAAAAATTGAGGACAATTAAGATTTTGATTAGGATTGTAATGAAACGGGCTCAAGAAGAGAAGTGCGCTCTCGATGAAGGAGCAAGAGATTGTGGATGAATATAGACCAAATTGTTTTCATTAGCTCTATAGGCTATGCTATTATAGTTTTAATTTTTTATTAATATAAAACAAGACTTAATAATTCATACTTTAAATTAATTTTTATTCTATCTATAGATATTATTTCTTTGAATCAGACAAACTCTTTGATAGTCCTCTCAGATACAAACACTCAGGATACGAGCTCTCTATTGGATTCCGAAGTAGTTTTTCTTGGTTTAGAGGGGTCGAACCTCTCTGACTATCTACGTGATAGGGCTGCGTTTGATTAGTAGTTTTATAGTATATAATTGTACGCCGCAGGTATGGTAATTAGATTAAGATTTTTGAAATGACTGATACTTCCCTTTAAGTAGGCCTATTTGTACAATTATGCACCTGCAGGTACACGTTACAAGAGATTACGGAATGCGAACAAAAAGGGACGAATATTAAAAATACAAATACAACTCTAGATACATATAATAAATAACTCGAGTTATTTTGTTAACATGGACAGAAAAGTGAGATAGTACATGCAAAATAGCATCTCAATTTACATAGCTCTTCTTGATAACACAAAAAGAGAAAAACAAAGAAATATTTATTCGGTTGGAGTTGAACCTGGCCAGGAGCCCAATCAACGGTTCACACCTGTCATATTAGTTAACGAAGCAGGTGAATACCCATATGCGTATACTCCCATAGGTGTTGCCATAGGTGCTCCCATAGGATGATCAAATTTGCAATTCGGCCCAAACTTGCATATGCCGTACCGAGAATAGAATTTACAGTGTATTTCACCCTGAAAAGAGAATTTCACAAATGATACGGCCTTTTTTCCTCAAAAAATTTGCAACAGAGAGAGAATGTGAATGCCCCAGGGTATCATTTTTTCCTGGTAAAGCTTGATACATGCAAAACCAGCCAGGCATCTATTTATTTGTTTTATTTTATTTTGCAAATAAACACACTCCTGGTTGTTTTGCGGTAAGCAGGTCGGGCCCTACGGGCATATCCCGCATTTTTTACGTAATTTCTTAGAATCCTACTTGGATAACTTCAGGCCATTTGGCACAGTTGAGGCTTTGTAAACCTATATGAATACAAGGCCAGAGAAACTACAACACAACAACATGAAATAACTAAGGCCATACAACAGCGAAACTATTAAAAAGGAACAAAGTACCTCAGCAGACCTCATACAACAGCAAGATAAATTATCCAAAGCTAGCAATATCTTACTTAACCTTAATATCAACACGACAGCCTGAACAAAGTTATCTGAGAAATAAATGTCCTGACAAAAACCCCGTCTAACCCAACACGAAGTAAATAAAAGGTAGGAATATCAGGAAAAATAATCACCACACCTCAACTAAAGGCATATTTTGTAGTTACTAAAAAAAAAAAGAAAACACATACTGTACTCTGTATAACTGAAAAAATAAACCTTATCACAAGAAAGGTTTTAACATTGTTTCCTCGGTAGAGACGACAACAATATCATATGCCACAAGAAACATTCATTAGTCCCACAAAACAAGAAATACCAACTCTCCCTCCAATAACAACAGACCAACACCCACATTACCCTTCGTTTCCCTCACACCTTTAAAGGGTAATTAATAATACTTTCATATTTTCCAAGAGCACACAACTAAAACCAAGAGAGAATGAAAAAACACTTACAGGTCTGAGGGGAAGGCCAAGAGGGCTAAGAAGGCAGTCAGGAGGAGGAATGCGGCGCTCGCTGGGGTGGTGAAACTTGCATGTAACACCAAATTTACAATCACCTGTTTTCATATAATACTGGCACTCAGGCTGATCGGGCTGCTCCGGGAAGACACTTTCTCTGTGAAGTGCTGATTGGTACTGTGGAGGAACCGAAATGGAAGCAGTGTGGTTGCTTCCACTGGCTTCTCCCTGGTGGGAGGTCATGCCGCTGTTGGGACTATACACATGGTAGGCGGCTGAATGCTGTTGGCTGCTGTCGCCAGATGACACTGGCAACATTTGTCCCTGCACTCTCATAAATATTAGCTTTTAGTACAGTTATTCTGAGTGGATGGGTCTGGGTGGTTAAGAAATATTCTCTCATAATATGTTTCCGCCACTATGTAAGTGGGTTTTTCATTTTCTTCTTCCTCCTTTTCATTTTCTTGTTCCGAAAGTCATTACTGAACCAGAAAACTCATACAGTTATCGTGCCAACTACCGTTTGACAACCTATGGGACAGTTTTGAGCTTTATGTTTTAGGCTCATCATATTAAATTGCCGCTTTTCACCGAAAAAATAAATAAGTCAATGAATGAATCACCGCTGTTGCCAGATGGTTACAACCTAGTTTGTGAATCTTATTTCTCTCTGGTAGATAAATAAGTATGAGTGCACGATTAATATAAAGATCTATGATTGTCTTATGTACTAGTTAAAAGAACTTCATCAAAAACTCAAAAGACATAAGATGTATGCTTCCTATATACAAAGCTTTTCATGAGAAAAAGTATCTTACTGCATAAGTATTCCAACTAGGTAAAGGAACAAGGCCTTGAGGTACCATGAGCTGTGCATAGCTAGGAGAGGCCCCCTGCTCCCATCTAGGGCTGGCCATAAAAGAAGACTTAGAAACAGGTCAGCTCGTCATACCACCTCCAGTAGCACTATATGAACTCTGGCCAGGATTTATACTAGTAGGGGCAGTATTGGAATTTACAGAAAATACAGAGGCAGCGTCAGAGGAAGGGTTTGGGTGGTGGAATTTACAAGTCATGCCGAATTTACATTCTAGGGTTCTTAGGTAATATGCACACTCCTTCTCCCCCTACACAATTTGAGGAAAATAGAAGTTAGTGTCCAGATGATCATCATTAGTATCCGTCTTCCTTCGATCATTGGGCACAATTTATGCGGCAGCCTAAATTATAGGAACATAACAAAAACTTGAGCCATCTCAGGTACTCTTCACATTACTGTTCTCACCTGGAACGGTAGAAAATCCCATGTTGGTATTTTTCCCTTGGACCATGTTTAGTAGTGGGATAAGAGTTTCTACTTGTCCCAGTTCCTCTTACAAACAGAGTCTTGGAAGTTTAGTAAATATCATGTTAAATAAAGTGAGGAGAAGTAATATTAGGGAAAAATAAGAAAATTGGTAGAATGAGAAGGAAAGAAATGACAAACCGGCCGAAGAGGGTAGCCCAAAGAATTTAATTGAGCTCTCCCAACGATTCCAGCCTTATCCTTCGGGTGGTGGAATTTGCATGTAGGCCCAAATTTACATGATCCGGTCTTTAAATAGAACTGCAGAGGCGACAAACTTTTATGATTGAAGTCAAGGACTTGAGTGACCTACTATCACCGCGAAAAATTAAAATACAAAAAATGAAAATGCAGAAGTACCTGGCACTCAGGTTGTCCCACTCTCTCAGGATATTCTTCCTTAAGTCTTGCAGCTGCAATAGCCTGGAATATTAAATGAGGTAGGCCAGTTAGAAGTTTCTGGAAACAAAAAAGGTCCATAAAATATACTGTCAATAGGTTCTATTCCATATATTTCAAATTAAGATGTTAATGTTTTAATGTATTTGATGACAAAAATTAAATAAAACAAACGTTCAAGGTTGTATGCCCATATCACATCAAAACACCATGCATACCACCCCAAATTGAGATAAATCCCACATAATACTTGAAGATAAATAAAAACAAAGAAACAAAAGGAAACATCAAGTGCAGAGTATACATTTATCATGCTATACAGGGATGTACAGAGTAGTTACCATCTTTCAGATACACATAGGTATTCCCTTCTCCAAAATAATAGTAAAAGATTCAGGAGTGTCATACCAATTGCCTATCAGGGGGATGGTTGAACTTGCAAGTGGTACTGAACCGGCAGAGACCAGTCCTGAGATAATACGAACGGTCTGGCTCACCAGGTCTTTCGGGGTAAGAATTAGTTGCGGCACCAGTATCCATAATCACAGCCGTGCTACTGCTACCTGTCATGCTCAGTTGCTGCCAAATGGCACCTGAATTATCATAATCAATAACAAAAGTGAAATTTCACGAGAGTTGCTGCCTTCTTCTTTAAAAAATAAACTTCTTGAAATTAGGTGAAGTTTCCTACCCAAGATAATGAAGCCCCAATAGATGCATTTAACCCTCAATTTTGTCAATGAAGCCTCAACTTATGTACCAGTTGTGTAAAATAGTTGTAATGTGATATACTTCATAAAAAAAAAGGGTAAAGAGGTATGAGAACCACCACTAGTGACACACCAGCTTCTACAAATTATGAATGCAAACAATATAGGACAACATCGGAAATCAAATTATTGTTTTTTTTATTGCAGAACAGAAAAATTATGGGAAAGTAAATAATAATAATACTAAAAGGAATGGGGCATAAGGGCCTTCCCACCTGTCTCATCAAAGGAAACCCTTGAAATTTTCACATAAAAAATAAAAAAGAAAACAAAGAAACATGTCATAATTTCGAAACTTGACAAGAATAACAAATGATCAACCAAATAGAATACAAATTTTTTGCAGTAAGATGTACAAGGCATAATAAAGAACACATAACAGATGGTGGCAATTAGCAGTAAACATCACTAGCACAAATTGCAATGACAGATCCACCTTAAGTCAATTGACCCCCATTTATTTAAAAAAAAATTATAATTATACATAATTTTCTATAAAATTAAGAGTAAAATGCTATGGGTACTGTAGAATTGACCCTCACACGCAGCATGAAAATTTTATATAATTGACCCCCATTCACAATTGACACCCATAGCTTGAAAGTCTAACTCCACCTCTGACAAATTGACTAAACCTCAGTGCTTGAACAGTCAGTTGAACACAAAAGCATGTAGTATTTTCGTATTTAATTGTATGATTTGTTTCATAACATACAGTATTATGTACTAGATAGAAGTATCAGTTAACAAAATTCCAACGGATGTGTAGAAACAAGTGAACATTCCCAAATAACACACTAGTCAAAAACCCACTCGTCCCATCTACATGCCACTGGATTGAAAGAGGAAGCCAAAGGTCTAGTAAAAATAAGAATTACACCATAGTCAAATGGCGACTCTTGAACCATACATAAATACAACCCCAATTTGTAATATTACCATGCGAACACTCACAGACATGAAAATAACATATCCACAAGCAACTCGTAAGAAACCACTTGCCAACCAAAACCCTAACCCTAACCAAAATGAATACTGACCTCCTGGGATGAGGGGAGGCGCAGCGGGCACCGACGGCGAGGCGTCGAGGTCCATCGTCGGAAACATGTGGCGGCGATGGTGGCCATCACCAGATCATCCTAGCCACGTCAGCCATTATAGGATGCGAGAGGGAGGGAGGGGAAGAGACAGAGAAGCGTACGGTTTGGTTCCTCTCTTTCTTTATGTTTTTTCTGTTGTTTTTTTCTCTCACGGTAGCGAAAGGGGTGAGTTAATGTTGGACAGGTTCTAGGAAGTTATAACAGGCCAAGTCAATGAAACTGGGTCCCACAAAAATAAGGACCACCATTGGCCAAAAAAATAATTTACCACTTGTGGAACCTGTCCAAATACAACTTATCGCGAAAGAGAGGTGGGTGTTTAGATGCGCTCCGTGTGTGTGAGGAGGGGAATGAACAAAACAGAAGTCCATCCATTATACTCATTTTCTCTGTAGAATTCATTTGGGCAGTCCTCTTTGTAACGAGTGACAACCGATAATAAAT
Source organism: Carex arenaria (assembly GCA_964058825.1). Classification (NCBI taxonomy): domain Eukaryota; kingdom Viridiplantae; phylum Streptophyta; class Magnoliopsida; order Poales; family Cyperaceae; genus Carex; species Carex arenaria. The sequence continues at coordinate 42,673 of CAXKVW010000765.1, forward strand.
TCCCGCGTATCTTTGGCTGTCCTGTCAGTGACTGGTGACATATCCTACCATCAGATAATCAATCGTACAGAAACCTCCAGTTTCATCCGATCTGATTTCGGTTCGACAGTCAGTCGTTCGTTTGAAAGGAGGACTTGTTTCGTTGCCGAGTGTGTCAAGTCCGCTGATCACAGCGGCCAATCCTAGCCTGCGCGCACGAGCACACGTGTGCATTACATGGGAATTGCAAGTTGGCTTAACCGCTGCCACTTGTTGGGCTTACCCACTTTGGCAAGTGACAACGAATGCTTTTGTTACTAAGTCTATTCGACTTCTCCACTACGCGCCTGTTATTTTCTCTAGTCATGGTATTATCTCAATAATTCAATATGGACTTGACTCCAGTTTTGGCTACCTTTTGCAGAGTACACCTCAGCACGTGATAATGACCCATCGTTTGACAAATTTCTCTTTTCTCCAGCTCTTTCTTTAGCTCTTTTTCATGGCGATTTTCAAAGATTCTCAACCTCTCCCTCCAATCTTCCCTCCACTTAGCTCTGGTCTACTCCTAGTACTTCCCTAGTAATTCATTCCCTGCCCCTCTCACCACAACCTATATCTCCACCAACCACTTCTCCTCCACCCACCACACTCCAATTCACTCTTCCCCCTATCTCTTGTCTGCCATGCTAAGTACCGCCACGGCCTTCCCCCCCTTCTCCCCCAACTCCCAATTTTGCTTCTTGTCCCCGAATGATGAACAGGCGCACCTTCGCATCTCTCTCAACCAATCGGTCTTACTAGCAGCTATGGATAGCCCACCCCACTACAACTCGCCTCAGCTGGCTCAAACTCTGGCTGATAGGTATGGTGGGTTGCCGGTCAATTGGACAGTCTGCCGGGTAAGGTTGGGGTTCCTGGTTCAATTGACTGACTGGACATCCCATGACCAAATATATGGGGATGCCTCTTTCTGGGCTGACAGGGGATTTCACCTAAATACGTGGTGGGCTCTGCAATCTCCACACACCCTACCAGCCCCAGTTGAGCTCGTCGTCTCCATTAGTGACTTCCCTACAAACTACCAGCACCCCTATTATTACCGCCAGACAACTTCCGGTATGGGGATCATGACTAGGGTGGTGTCCCAAGCCTTTCAGGCCCCCAATAGTTTCCTAGTCAGATTGCGGTTGACCTGCTATGCCGTTGAGCTCATCCCAAGTGCCCTTTATGTGGGACATAGCGGTCGATGGACAAAGTGTATTGTTCGAGTTGAAGGGACTCATCCACCGGATGATGGTGATCATGGCCCCCGGCCTTCACCACCACTACCGGAGACGGCTGTTCGACAAGAAAGCGGACAGGAGGAGGAGCGAACCGGAAATATGCCTTACCTATCTTCCTGACGGCGCAGCTCCCTGGCGGCCCAGTGGATGGCGGCAGACCTGGGAAGCAGGGGTACGCCTGCGCAAGTTTACACGATACCTCAGCTCCGGTCCACAAGTGCAAACAACACCCACGACCAGATTGTGCCTGGTTCACACATACCGGGTGCATACCCGGATTACCTAAGACCGTTGAACAGACAAGGACGCCAGCACGCTCTACAGGGGGTGATCTCACCTGCCAAAAGATGACAAACAACGACACCCCCCTATGCAAAAAGAAGCTGTGCCTCTGACTATTCCTGGAGGCAGCCAGAGGACACGTGCCTTTGGGGAATAGGAGATTGCTCACCTTGCACCAAAAACGCCGTCAAGGAGATCTCATCTGCAACATACACGTGTCAATGGGTAAATGATCCACCGTCACCAAAAAGCAACAAAGAGCTATCGAGGGAAACAGGTTACATCCCAATATCAGATAAAAACAAAAAGCAACCCAAATTACCAATCTACCTCACAACTCATGCAACTCATACACCCTCCTATTCAACACCCCAGCAACTTATCTCCTTCCCAAACTCCAATTCCAACCATCCTGACCACTGCACACCACAAACACGAGCAATGGCTGAGTTCACTGAAGAGGAACAATTACTCATACAGAAGTTCATTGGCCTTCAAACTGAGGAGCATCTGGCCCCCTCCGTCTCCCTGCCACAGAATGGAGCCGCTGTCACTAAGTGGGAGACGTGCCTCCTAGCAAGGGTGGTTTCAGATCGCACGGTGTTAGATGCTGCGTTTGTGAAAGCCATGCTACAAGCCTGGAATGCACATCCTACCACCACCTTCAGTCCGGTATCCCGGAACTGCTACCTCATCTAGTTCCACCGAAAATCAGACCGATTGATAGCCAAAAGAGGTACTTGGACATATCAAGGGGACCTTGTAGCTCTCAGGCAGGTGCTGTCGCAGGCAGATGTCGACCCCGCACGCATAACCCACGCCACCATCTCAATACAGCTATTCAATCTGCCGGTCAAATGTCTAAGGGATGAGGGAGTCGAGTTGATTGCATGTAAGCTGGGCAAAACTGTGTCCCCTCCGTCAGAGGAATTTGTTGGGGGCCGCCGTTTCATCAAAATCAAGGTACTCATCCCTATCCTTGAGCCCCTAAAGGACCGAGTAAGGGCCACGCATCCGGACTTAGGGGAGTTACTGGTGTATTGTGTATACGAGAAAGTTGGACGGATTTGCTCCTTTTGTGGCTCCCTGGGGCACGAGTTTGGTGCCTGCCATGACCATGAGAGGCTCCCTGAACTGTACCACAGATGTCCGCAGCCCAACCTAGTTTTTGGAGGGCAATTGCTCACCCCTAAAAGAGGGGGTTGGATGACGAATTCCGCCTTAGTCCCCCTGCCGGAATCGGCTGAGGCGGTCGGGACAGCCGGCAACAAACGCAGGCGCATGTCCCCAAATTGCAAGGGGTCCGAGCACAGCCCGGTTCGACCCCAACTGGATATGGGCCAATCACACTTATCGCAATTCTCAACTGGAACAGAGGCGAGCAACACCCTACCAATCAAAATGCAAAAGCCGGCGGGCCCATCGCCGGCACAGGAATCATGAGTATCCTCTCGTGGAACTGTCGTGGCAGCGGCGGCCCGACTGTGTCCACGCTAAGCAGATATCTACGCTGCACGGAGGCAAAAGTTGCATTTATTTCTGAAACTCGCTGTGATGCAGCAAAGGCTAGGGAGAGAATTAGAGGACTGCCTCTGGAAAACTCGGTGGTGGTACCGGCTCGAGGGTTCTCCGGTGGTCTATGGCTGCTCTGGGCAAGGGATGTCCAGGTCACCATCCGGGCCCAATCACAGTCCTATATAATTGCTGATGTGGTGGACCCGGTCTTGGGCTAGTGGAGGCTCATGGCGGTTTATGGAGACCCTCATAAAACAAACAATCCAACAATCTGGGACGAAATAGAGACATTCTTGGAGCCTTTTGATATGCCCATATGTCTGTTAAGAGATTTTAATGCCATCATGGCCCAGGAAGAGAAGTGGGGGGGCTCGCAGGAATTAAATCACAATAGCAGATCTTTCAAGGCTTGGGCTGATGAAACTGGGCTCATAGATTTGGGGTTCAGCGGGCCGGCGTCCAACATGCAACCGGGCCGAGCAAATGTTTGTCAGAGATTGGATCGCGGACTTGCGAACTTAGCCTGGACCATTCGATTCCCCACCTATGCGATTTTCAATCTCCCACATTTTAACAGTGACCACTCCCCACTGTTACTGCGTTTGAAGCCCAACAGGAAGAAAAATCGGCCTGGTTTTAGATGTGAGAACTGGTGGTCCTTGCAGCCCGATTTCAAGGAAATTTGCCATAAGGCCTCTGCAAAAGGTAGCCAAAACTGGAGTCAAGTCTCCAGACACTTTAAGAAAGAGGTAACCAAATGGGGATCCCAATTCAAGTCACCTGACAGCATGCTTAAGGAGGTCGAACATAGGATGGCTCTTCTGCAATCACAAAGGCCAGATACAATCTCAAGAGAGGACGATTTGGAACTGCAGCGGGAGTTTAATCAAATACAGCACATGAGGCAATTGTACTGGCAGCAGAGATCTAGGGTAAACATGGCTGTCTCGGGGATAGAAACTCAAGCTTTTTTCATGCCTCTGCTGTTACGAGGAAACGGAGGAACTCAGTCCAGGCCATCCAAATGGAGAATGGCGCCTAGCTAACAACTGACAAGGAGATCAGGGGGGGCTTTTGTTAACCACTTCAGAAATATTTACCGAGGAGGCCACCACAGCTCAATCTCAGCCACAATACCACCGCAGACCATAAGCATGATTCCCCAGGTACCATTACTTGCTAACGAAATTTTAAGTGCAGATCCTTCGGAGCAAGAGATTGTAGCAGCTGTGTTCCAACTGGGGGCCAACAAAGCTCCAGGGCCTGACCGATTTAATGCACAGATCATCCAGCAGCATTGGACTGCTTTTGGCCCGGCGGTACTAAGTGAAGTTAGAGAATTCTTTAGCACCTCCTGCCTTCAGCCTCTAGTGGCGTGATCTAATCTGGTGTTAGTCCCAATGACCCCGAATGCGTCCATATATGGCAGCCCGATCTCAGTATGCAATGTGGTATATAAGGTCATATCTAAAATACTAGCAGCTCGAATGCGTCCATATATGGCGAACTGTGTCTCAAAGAACCAAGGCACTTTTGTCCCGGGCAGACTGATCTATGACAATGTTACGGTGCTGAGGGAGGTGTTACATTCGTTCAACCAAACAGGCTACAGGACAGAGGACTTTTGCTTAAAAGTTGACCTATCAAAATCATTTGATAGAATGGGATGGGAATACTTACAAGACCTACTGCCACTGTACGGATTCCCAAAAAAGTTTAACAATTGGGTTATGGCTTGTGTAAGATCTGCGGAATATAAGGTGGTCATTAATGGACGGGGTGATGGGTTTTTCAAGCCGTCCTGTGGCCTCAGACAGGGGTGTGCCTTATCTCCCTATCTATTCATCTTAGGGATGGATTTGTTGTCGCGAGGATTCCAGCACTTGATTCAATCAGGAGGCTTACAAGGGGTCAAGGTCGCCCCAACGGCTCAGCCACTAACACATTGCATTTACGCTGATGACCTCCTGGTGTTTGGTTCAGCTTCGACAAATAAGTCTACAGCGATTGTTAATCTCCTCAGGCAGTTTGCAGCGGTGTCAGGTCAGAGAATAGGCCCGGACAAAAGCTTTCTCTGGTTTAGCCGCCCAACAAAAGCAGAAACGAGGGCCCAGATTGCTGCAGTGATGCAGGTGCAGGGTTCGGCCACTTCCCCAACCTACCTTGGGGCTTCTGTCAGCAAGGATATGGGGTCCCACACCTTTCTGGTAGGAAAGTTCTCATCTAGACTTGACGCTTGGAAGGGCAGAACGCTTAATCAGGCTGGGCGGGTGGTGCTCATAAAATCGGTACTTGCTTTCCTGCCTGTGTATTATATGTCAACTGCTAAGATCCCACTCTCAGTCATAAATGAGATAACAAGGCTGATGAGGAACTTCCTCTGGGGAAAGGAAGAAGGCAAGCGATATATGGCTTATGTGGCATGGGCCAAGATTACTCGACCAGTGGCAGAAGAGGGGCTTGGGATCCGTGACATGGCCTTGGTTAATGAGGCGCTCCTGATGAAATCACTATGGGCAATTGCATCTGGAAGAGAGGTGTTGTGGATTGATATGGTCAGGGCAAAGTACATACCTCAAAGTTTGCTCTGACACACTGCAAGGAACTATAGGTGCTCGGCCTTCTAGCGATCACTAATGAATATGCGAGACAAACTGCTACCTCTACTCAGATGGAACCTGGGAAATGGGAATCAGTGTCAGGTCTTTGGACAGCCATGGGTGGCCCAAGGGCTCACCATGCTACCTGCAAACAGGAGAGACGCTGAACTGGCTGTCAGCAACTTCCTAAATGTTGAGGGGACGGGATGGGATGAGGACCTGCTCATACAACAGTTTGGCTATGTATCGTTCCTCCAAATATCAACTCAGGTGCCTCCACCGTCTGACACTGACAGAGAGGACACCCTAATCTTTACGGCCTCTGCATCGGGCAACTTCACAGTTAATAGCATGTTTCACGAACTGGCTGCCTGGGGTACTGGTGTGGGAGGACATAAAAACCCGATTTGGAAGGCCATTTGGAAAAAGGGCGCTGTACCACCAAGACTCAGAATATTCCTGTGGAAAATGGCACACAATGCCCTCCCTCTGTTTGATATTCTCACCTCCAGGGGCATAGCAGTGGATCGAACATGTCCTATTTGCAAGCGGCAGCCGGAGAACATGATGCATGCTTTCTTTCAATGTTCTTTTGTCAGAGCTTGCTGGATCAATTCCGTCATCAATCTCAATTTTGACCTCATACCCAACTCTATGGTTGAGGCTCTGACTGCTGCATCAACGATCCTGCCTGACCAACAGTGGGACCTATTTTCTGCTGCACTCTGGGGCATCTGGCGATGCAGAAACGACTTAACATATGGGAGGAAACAGCCCTCTATGCACGCTTTTCAAAGGTATGCTCAGTCTATATCCAATGAAATGCTATTAGCCACAGGGCCTATGCTGCAGGGCAGACCACCTATACTGGTGCAAGGGCCGTCAGATGACAGTACAGATGGGGATGGCCAAATCAATGGGTCTGCGGAGGGGGACACACTCATCTGTGCAACGGATGGCTCCTGTACATCAAATTGGCAGGGGGGAATAGGCTGGATACTGTACAGGGGCAGTCAAATGATAGCCTACCGTTCACTGGGAGTGCGCGCTTGCTCAGTGCTCCAAGCAGAGGCAATGGCAATGCAGGCTGGAATCCAGTATGTGCAGCAAATGGGGGAGAGGATTTGCAAGTTCCTCACTGACAGTGGGCACTTAGCCCAAATGATTACTGCGGCTAACCCCCCTATCCAAGCTGACTGGCGGGCTTGCTCAGAAGTCTTCCAGATATGGCAATCTTTCAGGCGAACAAGGGGGTTTCAATGCTGTCAGGTTCCACGAAGCCAAATACCTTTGGCTGACGGACTGGCAAAAAAGGGTAGAACTGAGTAGTGGGATCTGCTGGGACATACCTACCCTCTACTTGGGGATATACACTAGTTGGTAGATCACAAAGGGCTGTATTTCTATTTCTATCAAATCTTTTGGCCAAGAAGGCATGTAATAGCTATAGTCCTGTAAACGTTTTAAAGTTTGAATGACAAGCCTACGGGCATTAATCCGCAAAAAAAAAAAAAAAAAAAAAAAAAAACCCTAACAGTCCCCTCCTGACTCTCCTCCTCCCCAGGAGACCCACATATACCCACTCTTTGTGAATTGAATTTTGAATTTTCATGAAGATTTATAGATTAGGACTAATTTTATCTTCCTTCTTAAATTTGTATTTATCCTCCTCTGAAATTATTATTTATAATTTAGATTAGATTTATAGTTAAAATTATGATATTTTTTTGGATACTTTGGTAATTGAATTAGAAAAAACGATAGAAATTAGAGGTTAGAGTAATAGTTGAGAGTATCTACATCTATGATATTATGAGAGTTTCTAATCTGATGTGTCAGTTTTTAATTTAGTTTCAGAAATGTGAGAGAGTTTCTTATTTAGAAACTATGCACGATAGTTTTTTTTTTTTATAAACTCTATATACAAACGTGGTTTAATAGAAACTCTAAAATTAATTTCAGAAATGTAAGAGTTAAAAACTTTAGAGACCTTAATTTTTAAAAAGTCGTTAACGTTATTTAAAAACTCACTTGAGTTGCTAGGATGTAGATGCTCTTAGAAATCATAAGTTAGAGTTTGTTTTTATATCAAGTATATTATTATTTAATGAATTCGAATCTAATTAGCTATATAAACTCGATTTGTTGTTTTCTTGCCCCTCTCCCCTCGATGAAAACCATGCCGCCCCTGCTCCTCCTCCCATAAGAGTCTCACTCCCAATACAACGATACTCTCCCTCTCCCCCTCTCTGTTGTCTCTACCTTCTCGAGTTGAGAGGAGAATGAAGAAGAGGAGAGGGAGTTGAGCCGAATGGTGCCGAGAGTGCATTTGATCGGAGCGTGACTATCAGACGAAAGCGAATCCAGCCACGGAGAGAGATGAAAATTGGAATAACATGGTGATTAAGAGTATAAATAGGTAGGTTTCCATGATCAAAGTAATTTAGATGAATTTATAAAAATAAGTTAGAGTTTTGATATATATAATAAGAATCATCTGACTCATTGTAAATATATTTTTTATCAATGAAATCGTTAAAGCCACTAACTTTAAAAAAAAATCTCATATTAATATCATATTATATTTATAATTTAAACTAGATTTTCTAAAATACGCTTTTTAACATCATATTATATTTATAATTTAAACTATATTTTCTAAAATATGTAACACATACATTTTGAAAACTATTTTAGAGTACACTCCGCAATTTAATTATCGTAAACTCTCCATATATGCATCCGCATACTATCCCTATGATCACTTGCATGCATATTTATAATTGAAATTTAAAACACTGGTGTATGTAGCCGTAAGCCGTGTAGGTACTTTGTCGCTTATGCTTGGACATCGAAATGGAACAAAAATGAAAGTGGCATTCGAAGCAAAGGAATGTTACATGAGTGACAGGAAACAGACAAGTGACAACCATAAATCTAAAATTCTAAATAAGTGATGTACAACTGTAATTATTCTAATTTTTTCCAATGGAAATCATCTGCTAAATTAAATCACTAATAATCAAGATTGGCATTAATATTTTGGCCAAAATTTATAAAAAAAAAAAAAAAAAACATGTAAAACTATCCATACTATACTTTAAAATTAATGACATGGTATCAAATTTGGAGTCAGATCCAGTCCAGTTTGACACCAGAGGCATTTGGGATGGACAAGGTTAAAAAAAAAAAGGGTTAGTCTGACTAAATTTGCTTGCGTTCTTGTTGTATAATCTGCACTGAATTGCAGGCGAATTGTCAAAATATTTTTTTCCCTTTCAAAATCATATTTTTGTGGTTTGTTTCCTACAAGCATATTTTTTTATCGGAACAAACTTTAGAAGAAACTCCATTAAATTCAGTTTAAAATAATAATATAGAAATGTTTTATAATTAAATATCCTCGATTAAACCATCCATTAGCAAGAAGAACTCCTTTGGAAAAAAAATTATTAGAGAATTTCGCTTCTCTTAATGTATAAGATTTTGCTCAAATCCTGACTAGAATCCTTTTCGAGGCTGTTCGTCACAACCGGTGCACATCCACGCAGTTGCTCTCTTTGATGGAAATGTTCTACAGATTAATATTTTGAGCTGAAATTAATAGTTTAATTTTTAAAATTAAAATATAGATTAAATCGTTTTTCAGCTACATTGATTATGGATCTGATCTTTCTGGATGAAATTCTTATAAGGATGTAGATGAATTGCTGCATTAAATAGGTGCAGATGTTTAGTTTCGGATCAGACAGAAAATATAAGAGCTGTATTTTCTGTCTTTGGATTAGACCGAAAATCTGATCTATTTAAGTTCCCGTCACTTCAAAAACCAAGAAAAAGAAAAGGAGGGGACTGTGTATTGGCACTAACACTCTGACTCATAGTCTGTTTTCGAATATGTTCGTGTGGATACTGATAGAGATGTGATTGTTGTTGCCGTTGTGTACATCTGACATGAGAAAGGAGACAAAAAGATGACTGCTCCAATGACTAAACAAAAATATAAACCTATTCGAATTCTCTACACTCTTAACCGCAAGAAGGAAGGAATGTAAGAAAATCTAATTACAATGCAAACTCAACTCTTAGCAAATTTAGACTTTGTTTCAAACAACGATGGATAAGATTCGAGTTCAATTCAGAAGAAACGAGGTAAAAAAGAAAAGGTTGTGAATTGAAGTTTGTCGATAAACAAACTCGAAGGTTTTAAGAGAAATTTCAGCGACAAGCTTCACTTAATTACCTCTGATCGATTCATCTAATTTATCGATCATGTCATCAAATTTTAAAAATTAGGATTGAAAAGGAAAGAGAGGAAAAAATAATCATCCATTAATAGAAGCAATCAATATAAAACAGAGATGATAACTCATTAATAACTTACGTGCCACTTCTCTTGATTGTCGAATTCACCACGTTGCCTCAACGTCTAAACAAAAACACAAGAGAGTATTTTACCAAACACTTCCTTGTATTGCTCGGCCTTCTCTTCAGATCGAAGAAGTTGCTAATGCAAATTATTTTTCTCGCACAAGCAAATTAGGGTTTTATTTGGTAAAGTTTTAATAAAGTTTCATTTGGAAATAATGATTCGAAAAAAAAAAAACAACAAAAATACGGTTTCGGTGGACCGAAAATAAATGATTAGAGCTTCTTCGTCCCTAAAACTTTTATGAATTTCTAAACAACTGTTAACCACTTTTTAGAATATAACATTCTTAAAATTAATTTTAGAGTTTCTATTAAGTCACGTTAGTAATAAATTAAAAAGAAAAAAATAATTTTAGCGAATGTTTAGCCAATGTAGCATTTAGAAATAATTTCTTAATAAAAAAACTTTGTCCAAAAGTTTCTAATAAAAAGTGGGGAGAATTTCACATATATCCCTCGAAAACTTCAAAATTACGTATTTCCTCCTCTAAATTTTAAAATTACATATTTCCTCCTCTAAACTTCAAGAACTCAAATATTCATTCATTTTATTGTCTTTTGTAATAAAACTCATTCTAAATTTATAAAATACCCATTTTACCCTTTATTAAAAGTATAAAATGCCCCATTGAACTCAAATTTGAATTTGAAGGGTTTCTTTACCGTCCAATCCATATGCATCACAATGAGATATGTGCGTGTTCACTTCAAGATTAGTACTGATCTAGTGCGCACATATATTAAAGCAATTTTAATCTGCGTGCATCGCATTAAGATCTGTGCATGTTGTTTCAATATTCGTGCATGTTCACTTCAAGATTCATGCTAACCTAGCACACACAGATCTTAAAGCAATTCGGACGGTAGAGGAAATATTTCAGATTCAAATTGGAGTCAGATGGACCTTTTATGTTCTTTAATAAAAGGGTAAAATGGGTATTTTTAATTTAGAATGTGTTTTAATATAAAAGACAATAAAATGAGTAAATATGTGAGTTTTTAAAGTTTAGAGGGGGGAATACGTAATTTCAAAATTTAGAGGGAGACATATATAATTTTGAAGTTTTTGATGGGTATACATGAAATTCCCCCTAAAAAGTGAGGTACATCTCTGAAATTAAAATAGAAATCACCATATCATATTTGAGGATTTTTTTTTTATTTAGAACTCAAAACCTAAAAATTAACTAAACCAGCCAATGGGGGAAAAAATCAATAAAAATAGTCTCCACCGGTTTGGGAAACCGGTGGAGCTTTAATGCCCCTTTCTCCACCGGATTGGGAATCCGGTGGAGCAACTTTCTGCTCTGCCACAGTGCCACACGGTAGGTTACACAAGGAATAGCTATACCGGTTTTACAATCCGGTGGAGGCCTGCACCGGTTTTCCAATCCGGTGCAAAAATTTCTTCCACTTATGTCCGCCAGACCTTCTTCTTCCCCATTACAACTCTCTGTCTGCTCTCTGTCTCTCGTTTTTCTCTTCTTCTTTTTTTCATATTTTCCATCATTTTAAATCAAATTTGAAGAGTTGATATATGAATAAATCGCCACTGCCATTGTGCTCAGCAGCTTCTTCTGATCATTACTGTAAGTTTTTTTTTATGCTTAGGTTGATATTTAGTGTTGTAAAATTAAAAAATAGTTTGAGTTGATTTAGTGTTATAAAATTAAAAAATTAGTTTGAGTTGATTTTAGTGTTTATTTTTGTTCAGCAGAATGTCTCTGTTATTGATCAATGTATATTATGGTGGTAATTTTACCGTATCACGAACTGTCCATGCTCTGTGGTACTGTGGTGGTAATTTTAACAACTCTGGATAATTCGGATTATCCATTCACCCTGTTAGAAAATTTATCAAAAATTATACTAAATTATACAACATAGCACAAATTATACTAAATTACACAAATTATACTAAATTATACTAAATTACACAAATTATACTAAATTACACTAAATTACACAAATTACACTAAATTATACTAAATTACACAAATTACACTAAATTATACTAAATTACACTAAATTACACAAATTATACTAAATTATACTAAATTACACAAATTATACTACATAACACAAATTAATACTAAATTACACAAACTAATACTAAATTATACTACATAACACAAATTACACTAATTATAATAAATGTCACAAATTACACTAAATTACACAAATTAATACTACATATATACTACATTGAGGCCAATTGCTAATTCAACACTAAATTACACAAAAAAGACTAAATATACTAAACAAACTCAATTAAATAAATTATTCAATTTAATTCGGCCAAAATTAAAAATTATAAAAAAAAAAACTGATTGTTACCTTGTTAAAATTGTAGATCGAAGGAGTTTCTAACTCTCTTGGACGATCCAAGAATTTTGAAACAATTAAATGAAAAAATAGTGAAGTATTTGGAGAGGATAAAAGAAAAAGAAAAACGAGAGGAGTTCGGAGGAAGAAAGGAGGGGTGGAAGGAAAGGAGACAGAGACCCCGTCTTTGGGAAAATTTCAATCCAAGGCTGCACCGAATTCCCAATCCGATGCAGAGTTTTTTGTGGATTTTCTGTGGCGAGTCCACAGCCTGGTGGGGAAATGAGTCAACCGGATTAGAAAACTTCTCCACTGGTTTCGGAGTCCGGTGCAGAAGAGGGCTTTAATTCCACCCCGGTTTTGGAAACCGGTGGAGGCTATTTTTAAAAATTTTCCCCTGAGTTGGCTGGTTTGGTTAAGAAACAGATTATAATTTCTATTTTTAAAAAAATCCAGATTTGAGATCCATAAAATTTCAGAGATAAAGATGCTCTAGAGAAATTATATCTCAAAATAAACTCCAATTTCAATGAATTTGAAACCAAATCACTATAAAAAAAAAAAATTGAATACATCACGCGCACCATGCGTAGAAAAAAAAAAATTATCATCATTTCAATTTTATTTTTCTGCTCGAAAATATTAGATTTATTTTTGTTATTTCAAGTTCTCCAATGGAGTTTGTCTGGTGAAAGTGCTGTTACCAGTTACCACTATGGATCCGTTTGAATTCTCAAGGATAATATTTCCGAAACAGCGTCGTTAAATTATTTTTCTAGCAATCCAAGTACTCAATTGAAGATTAAGAACAATAGCAAATTTAACTACCTTTATACAAGCACCATTCAAAATTATATTACTCCCCAATATCAAGAAAAAGAGTGTTGAGTCATAATTTTTTTCTCACATTTCGATTGATACTTTTATTCGTACTATTTTAATAACTAATTCAAATAATATTACTCTTGTTTTTTTTTAACAATCCAAACACTTAAACTTTGAAACACTAACGTGATTTAAAATGGGGGAAACAAAATAAAGACGAATTGGTATATTTTTTTTAAGAAAATGATACCTTATATTTTTCTCATTTTTCTACAAATTAATAGGAACTAAGTGTGCTTCAGTTTTCCAGCGAATCCTCGCAAGTAGTGTATTGAAAAGAACTGTCCGGCTCATAACAGGATCGGACCACCCGTGGTTCGGACCCGGACCAATCCGGGCCGTGTTCCAAACCCGGATCGGATTGGATTTTGACTAGAAATGGGTCTAGCAAGGGTTTAGATTGGATTTTTTTCACTAGAACCGTGTAGAACCGGACCGGACTAACCCGTGGAACAGCGTAGAACCGAACCGGACCTGGACCGGGACCGGACCGCCTAAACTTGAACCTAAACCGCCCAAACCCAGACCAAACCGCCTAAATCTGGACCTAAATTGCCCAAACCCGGACCAACCCGCCTATGCCCGGACCGGACCCGCCTAAACCCGGACCAAAACCGCCTATACCCGGACCCGGATCAGCCCAAGCCCGTCTAGACCAGCCAAAAACCGGACTCGGACCATTTTTTTTTTTTAATTTCAAAGTTAAAAATACAAACAAAAAAGACCCGTCCGAACCCGTCTAGACCGGACCGTGTGAATATTTACCATAGTTCTAGCACGGATTTTAGGCCAACCATTTCAAGTTGGACCCGCCGAACCCAGACCATGTAGATCCGTAAAAACCACCATACGGAACCATAACCCGGTCGAGTTCGAACTGGACTAGACTGAACCGGCCCATTTGCAAAATACTACTCGCAAGTGCTCATCAGGACCGCCGAGGTACTCAATTGGCAGCTGCTGCCATTTTTTCAAAAAAAGGACCGCCGAGGTATCATCCAAAATTTCAAAGGAACAAATTTAATTCACATCATCTCTCTTACTGCACAAGGGAATCTTTTACAATTATTGAATCTGGGACCATTCATTTTAACTTGGCACAAATCTCAAAGCGCAAAAATATTGCCCCTTTTCCCGAATCTCAAACCAGCTGAGATTTAATCTCAAACCATAAAGTGATGTACATCATCTGTAGTAATAGAGAGGATGCGAATCCGGCACAAATTGGGACCGGACTATTCAGTAGCTTTGCATCCGTTGTTATAAATCGTAAATTACAGGGTTCTGTTGTCACGATACGACTCCTCCAGTTTGAAACAAACGGTTAAAAAAATTCTTATTTAAAAACTACATAGGAAAGATTTTTTTACTAAAAAACTGTTTATAAATTCTACACTTATTAAATTATTTGTTCAAATTATTTTTTATTTTTAATTTATTGATGATGTAGTTTAATAAAAACTTTAAAATTAATTTTAGAGATATAAGGGCTAGAAATTCTAGAGATCTTAATTTCTAAAAAGTTATTAATAATTATTTAGAAATTTATTTGAGTTGTTGGAATGTAGAAACTCTAAATACCAGTGGGAAGTTGAGAATTATTTCTATTTGAATCCAAACTGTCTAATTAGAATCTACACGAATATTAAAAGGACCCCGTGTGTTTCACCTAAACAGAAGTATTTTGTTACTTCAGAGGATATGGATTCAAAGTTGAGGGGGCCATTAATCTGTGCAGTTCAATGATATACACGGAAGCGAAGCGCATCTTAACCGTTTGATTTGTTTGATGATATATACTTGTCTCTTTAATGGGAATGGCTACGGTGCTATGGATAGCATAGAGGACTCCGTGCAACAGCTCAAAATTTGAATTTTTAAAATTCTAACGGTCGATCCGAACCGTTAGATGTGTTCTCCATATTGAAATGTGCTTGGAGACCAAATTTTACATTTTTTGGAATTTTTTTACTATTTATTAAGCCACTTTGAAAATCTGAAAAAACGGGGGAACAGTAAAAATTTCTGGACCATCGGATCAGCGATTTTCAAAGTGACTTAATAAATAGTAAAAAAATTCCAAAAAATGTAAAATTTGGTCTCCAAGCACATTTCAATATGGAGAACACATCTAATGGTTCGGATCGACCGTTAGGATTTTAAAAACTCAAATTTTGAGCCGTTGCACGAAGGTCCTCTATGCTATCCATAGCACCGTAGCCATTCCCCTCTTTAATATTCATGCAGATCAAAGGGCTCCCTATGAATTTGTATTATTTTAGGATATATATATCAGTTCGGTTAGGATATATATTTATTATTAATTTATAATTCTGGTTACATCCATAGTGACAAATGAATAGTTCAGATTTAGTTCGGCGGGATCAAAAATTTATGATTCGGAAGTAATTCGGGTATAATTTGGAAATGATTCGATACCACAAGGAAGCAAAAAAAAAACCTAATTTTTTTTTTAATTCGCATTTTTATGTGTTTTATTTATGAATAAAACATATTATACTTTTTTTTTTGCGTTTTATTCGGTACTCAGCTTGAAAACATCGAAAAAATGAATTAAACGTGAATAATTTGCGAATTAATCGCGTATCTGGTTACTATGGTTACATCTATAGTAATATGTTAATAGTTGGAAATAATCTGATGAAGTCTTAAATAATTTAAATTATACGGATATCGTTCAATTTTTTTATTATTTTTATAGTACAAATCATGCATATAAATACTATTATTTTTACCAATCATCAACGAGTTCGTTAATTTTACAAACATTAGGAATTAATAGCGTGTTGTTTTTATAATTTGTCAACAATATTTCAAGGATGCGGTATATACATTTGGAAGACAGAAACTTCGTTATTATAACGTGTTCAAAACATGCTCACCATAATCATTTATGTTAGAAATGTGCTATATGTCAGAATATTATGGGCCATATTAAAAATTAATATAAATTAAGTTTTAATGGGCTAAGTCCGAATTCTTATTCTCATCTGATTTGATCTGATATAATTATATCAGATAACGTTTTCTGAATGGGTGCAATAAAATGTTGCAATTAAACATATGCATAGTATTATAAATATACATGCAGAGTTTGGTTTTTGAGGGTAGTTTCAGAAATTCTATGATATACACATCAGAAAACGTAAGAGAGAAAGAAAGAGAAAAGACAGAATTGTTAATTCGGTACCAGCATACAGAAGTTTGTCAACCTGCTCGTGTGGATACTGATAGAGGCGTGACTGCTGGGCTGTTGCGTGAATCTGACACGAGAAGGAAATGAGAAAAAGGCTACTGTTAGACTAGACTTGAAATTTCCGCTATGCTGCGTGTTTAGTGGTAAATTCTATTTAATTCTAGAATTAATTTTATGCATGGATTCTGATTTTCGGGTAGTAAACAAATATTGAAATTATTCGAATTGTTGCACTATAATCTACCGAAATCTTAACAATTTATCAAGCATTTATCTCCCTGTATTTGTATAAAAAAAATCATCAAAACACAAGTTTGCGACTTTGTGTATATGTTTAGAATTATCAATTAGGCAGGTAATCTTTGAAATATTATCAAAGATTAAGTTTCTGATTTCTTCATCAAATATGAAACAAAATTACAAAGTATACGATGTCAAACAATATGAATATATATAAAGTTTCCAATTCCTTACAAAAAATATGAACATCAGTATTTTAGCTATTGAACGAATAATGCTTTCAAATTATTAATACAAGTTAAAAAGGTAAAATACAATTAATCATTTTCTGCCACCATCTAATTAAGACAAAATAACACATTAAATTATTGAAAAAAATATATATCAGCTCTCATTACCCATCTTTATGTATATTCCTTAGCAAAACAATTAAGAACGTCATTATCTTCAATATTTTTTTTCACTGGATACTTATTTTATTTTCGCTTATTTAACTTTAACTTTTATGCTCATATAGTCATATGATAATATATACTTATTAAACCTGTACTCTTAACTATAATATGTTTCATTAATCGTCAGTACAAAAATATGTTCTTAAAACTATGTTTTAAATAAAGAAAATTTCCTATTATTAAATCTCGTCTGCCTCTCCCGTTTCTGGAGTAAAGATATTAACAGAGATAGTTTGACTTCATACACCACACAAGCAATAAAGTCACGGTAAAAAATGTACGATTTCTGCGCTGGATAAAGCCAAACCAGCTCGATGAATATCTTTATCCCGTTCATTCCAAGAAATTTAGACCGTTAAATTTCATCAAACTTCGTGTAGGTCGGTCAATGGTTCGGATCTCGTTCAAACTCTCCGGGTACACGAGCGGATCCGACTAAGAAAGATTCTCTCTCTGTGGGTGAATATTAACAGATCAATTTTTCCTTTATACAGCCCAGGAACTATAGAATCAAAACAGCATTTCATAGGGTTTGTTCGCTGCATTAAACAAAAACTACTCTGTTAAAAAACATTTACCCCTCTTTGACGCACACTCTCCTGTCACCACTCGCCACACACCCATTCAGTCACTCACCGCTCTCCGTGCGAACAAATATTACTCTGTAATAATCTCCATTAAAAGGGAAAATAGAAAAGAGAAGAAGATCATAAAGCTGACACGAAGGAGAACCATGTCACGACATCTCTTAATTTTTCTCCTCTTTCTCTTCTCAATCTCCAATCGCGTCGCCTCATCCAATGTAAGTTCCTAAATTGAAGCCTTTTACCCCCATTTCTCCATCAATATCTCTCGAATTGAAATGTCATTCTATCGTTTTGCTCCTTTCTGTCAGGAATTAAGTAGCTCCGAGGAAGTATCAATGACTCCGAAGCATGTCGTGGTACGGGATTTGGGGTTTTTCGAATTCAATCAGATTAGTAGAAGAAAGCTTAATTCTTTTCAACTATGTGCGCCGTGCACTTGTTGTGGCGGATCAAAGGGTCTTTGTCTTCTCTCTCCATGTTGCTATGCGATCAATTGCAACATTCCTAATCGGCCTTTTGGTTTTTGTTCATTCTCTCCTAAGTCTTGCGATTGCACATCGTGCAGTCTCTGATTCGATTTCTTAGATTTAGATTTGAAAATTTGGGTGTTAGGGGTTAATAGTACGATAAAAAAAAATCGATATTAATTAGGTGATTTAAATATGTTTGAGGATTTGGTTGATTGAACAGAGTTGAGGAATTGATGTTTTCCCCTATTTATTGGATCAGCGAATGTGTTTTTTTTCTATAAACATGCTTGTTATTATATATTTTTAATTTTCTTGCATTTTTCTAATGTCACATATTGGTCAAATTATATTTCGCAAGTTATACACAAGACCTAGGAAATCTTTGAATTCTTTTCAAAGAATGTTTTGTATTTATTTCTTAAGCCAATTTCTTGTATTATTATTAGGGGCGCAAACAGATCGGATACGGATCAGATAGTGGTAAAATCGTATATGTATTTATTTTTTAAATATATATATATGAATCGGATATTAGACAGATACGGAACGGATATTAAATGTACACAAATATGGATAAGATATTAACAGATACAGATATAATTCGAATATTCAATCGTTATGACAAACAATATTATTTTTCTCATGGTACTTAAGTCGTTACAAAATATAAATATAATTAACAAAATTAGTTACGAACACAAAATGATGTTGAAGTTACAGTAATCACACAGCTAATATAAAAAATGCGATTCTGGCATCTTTGATTTTTTTTTAAAAATTAATAAATTAGTTTGAATAAATCTGTGAGACATGGTGTCAAACTTCATTGTTTGATAAAATATTACTATTATGCAATTTCTGTAACAAATGGCTTCCCATGAAAATAATGAAATATTTAGAATTTTAGAGTAAGCCAAGAATCGCAATTTATGTTAGTAATATTACTCAAAGGGGGTAAATTATATATAGTTACAGCATGATTTATAATTTATTTATAATCGAGGAATAATTTAGGTTTATACGGGGGACGAGGGTTGCATAATTCTCGGTTAATTTGGGGGTGCTTTGGCTTTGCAAATTTATGACTTGTACTTTAGTCCTCTTGAGCTAGAAAGCTTGTTATTTTATTGGTTTAATTTCCGACATGTTTTTATTAATTAGCATTAGAGACGTGTTAAGAATCTTTGTTCCATCTTTTAAAATTTCAACTTGGGGTTTGTGTCTCAGTTTTTGTCTGCTCTTTTTTATTTTGTTGCTGCAATAATGAGTCATTGTTGGTAGGGGATACATATAATTAGATCCGAAAATTAAAAACATAAACTATATAACTATAGATAATTATTGTATTTATATCTGCGTCTGCTTTCTAAATTGAAATTGTATCTGTATCTGTATTTACAAAAATCATATCACGATTTCTATATGCATTCGTATATCGAAATACACAAAAATTCAAATACAATTTCGAATACAAAAGAATAATATCCGATCAGTTTGCACCCCTAACTGTTGCAATGACCCATGAACAAGAGATGTATTGGCATATCACACAATCCAAAACCAAAAACAACTTTAACCTTCAATCAACAAACAAAAAAATTTACAACTCAAACCTCAACCTGATCAGGACAGTCTGAATTAAATCAAAGATAATAAATAGTTTGCATTTTTTTTATCTATCATTTATTTTTAAATAAAAAACATGACTATTTCATTTAAAAATATATATATATATATATATATATTGACTAAAATTTTAAACACATACGTTCAATAGTTTTTGAGTAACTCATACCCAACATTAGTTCAATATTTTTCTACTTTCGAAGTAGCGGTTTTATGCCCGTTTACTATGTTAGTGTTGATATTAATTAATTTGTTAATATACCCCTATATAGTTCTATTTAGAGATAGCAAAATCTGACTCAACCCGAAGAACATGCTGACCCGACTTGGGTTTGAACTCAACCGACTCGGTTCTGATTGGGGGAATTTCACGCATACCCCTCGAAAACTTCAAAATCATGTATACTCCTCAAAAACTTCAATTTAAGAAGGGTCGCTTCTAAAAATACATTCGCTGCTGTTAAGTGTTAACATCGATCATCTCTCTCCCAAAATAAAATAAAAATAAACATCTATCTTCTCTCTCTCTGATCGGAGTCACCGTTTGCTTTCGGCAAACATCAGGTGAGGTTTTCCGATTTCTTTCAAGTATGCAACTCTAGCTCTAAAATTTAGCTTCTTGGTTTTCGATTTGGTTTCGATGATGACCTAGATGAATTAGCTAGCCTGACGTAAGAAAAATCGGCTGATCTTTGCACATAGGATTTTGCGATTTCTCTTTCTTGAAGTCCTTTTCTTGTTTTATGTCGTTTTTCCTATGCTCCGATCATATTTTACTTGGTTTTTGGGGTCGCAATGATTGGCCAACATGGATTTGTGAAAATTTTGTTTCGATATGGCTATTCTCAGAATCTGTAATAGAATTTCCATTTTTTTTAAATTCACTTCAATTCCTTCTTCTTTGGGTTATAAGGGTTCTTAGTTTATTATCATTTCTTTGGGTTACAAGGGTTCTTAGTTTATTATCATCTCTGGTTGCAGTTTCAAAGATTTTGTATATAATTAGAGTTTAGGATTTAGGGTTTAGGAAACATGAAACATAAATCCATACATGAAAATTACACTACTAATAGTGGAAAAGTAACATGTTCTCGCTGGTATAGGAAAATGTTGTAGTTTATACATGCTGAATGTGGCATGTACCAGGTACTGTTACAGTCTCAAACTGAAAACTGTAATTCCAGAAATGAACTCCCTACCTGAGAGAGCATTGAAAAGATCTTTCTAGAAGAAAATAGCTTTGGATCTCATGCTTTTGTGATGAACGCTGGCACAATAAATGTTAAGTTGTTTGCATTCTAATTTATATTGCATGCTTCTTCACAATGAAAATATCACGCGACCGCTGTAAATTGCATTTTTATAACATGACTTGCAAGATATTAATTATTTATTATTCCACAAATAATTAATTGAGGAAGGAAGAAAGCAACTTTTTCTGTGTTAAGAAAGGCTTCTGTAACAATATCTCTTACTTTTTTGGGGCACATGCTGTAATTAATTTTAGGAAATTTATAATATTATATGAATTGATTTTTTGCTCATGAAGGAGATACAACTAGCTTTGAAATTGTGAACATTGACTGTGAAAAGTTGAACGTTCGAATGTGCTACCTTTTGCTTAGTTTTTTTTCTTCATATCTGCATTTACAGCAACTTCCGTGCTAATGAGGTACTAGGACCGAATTTTATAGAACTTTGTGCTCCCTTTTGTTCAGTTTTCTCTCTCTACATATCTGTTCCTTTAGCTTTGAAATGTATGTTTGGTGTTTTACAACTCTGATCCTGAAAGTGGTTTCGTCAAATACTAATGATATGTCGCAACGACTTGCGTGCTACTATATAAATTGTACTTAATCCTTGACATGCTAAGATATATTATTCAATCTCTCTTCTTACACTTCCTTTTATTTTAAAAATTCTTACCAGCTTATTATAGGGCCTTCTGATTTTCTGGGAGACTGCAAACTGATGTTACACAGAATATGCGTGCAGTCTTAATTGATTGGCTTGTTGAGGCTTGTCTTGATTTTTATCCTTAGCTGTAGTTTGTTTATTCCCGATTCATTTTGTGTCTTCTTTATTAGAAGTAATGATATTTCATTATTTCTTAATTACGGTTAATTAGTGTATTTGGCACAGGTCTGTGAAGAGTACTGTCTAGTTCCTGGTACTCTCAGTCTGACAGTGTACCTTATTGACCATTACATGTCAAATATGTATTATTGTACACTGTCAGATAGAGAGTATCAGGAATATTGTACACTGTCACATGATGAAGCCATTACACATGATAGCATAATTGTATTGCATTGACGCCTACTAATTGTGTTTGTGATCATCATCCAATATCGGTTTATATTAGTAATCCTACTTTTGAAATTGCATATAAACTGGCTAATTTGCCTCAAACATGTTGTATTAATTGAAAACTACTAACCTCTCCACAAGCAGTTGATGTAAAGAACAAAAAACTATTATTTGGTTGATCTGGGGAATGATACATTTATATTTAGTAATGAAAAATGAAGCAACCTATATTTCTGTTGAAATTAATGTTTTAGTTTGGGAAATAGTAAGCTTAATTAAATCGGTCAATTAGTTAAATGTTTGGGTTAAATGTATTTTGGGTTTTCTAGATGTTTATGTTTTCTAGAGTCATGTTGGAATGTGCAATTCATGCACTTGATACTTGTGTCATGGTTAATGTCATTTATGTTTTAGTGTATCTAAAAGGCATCATGTAGCCTATAAATATATGAGTAATCATTTGTAATATTTACGAGAGTTGGAAAATATCAATATATTATGAAAATTTATGCTTTCTTTCTTCTCCTTGCTATTTGTCGCTTCCACTAAATATAAAATATAAACAAAGTAATAAAAGGCCATGACTAGGCCAACAATTTCAACAAATCGGGAGCTTAACACATGATACTTGGTTTTCGTATTACTGAAAGAACTTTTAAAATAAATTTACCTTGTTCATCAATTTATACATGCTGTATCAAGAGTTATAAGAGATGGATTTTTAGAATCACGTTCTTTGATTTCATGGAAAAAAATTATTTCCTACTTTTACTTGATTCTTCAGGCTAATGAATCTCAATCTTCTATGTACTATTATGGCATATTCGTCATCTCTCAGTTGTTTTTATGCTTTTTTGGCCCGTGAATTCTGTGCAGATGCTAGTTTTTACTCGAGACCAGTCTTGAACTTTTCCACTTGGATTTAATTCTTGAAGACATTTTCACTTGGCAACTAATGATTGTTTTTCTTTTTTGTGTTACTGCAAATAATACTCGGCATTTCATCTACATGCACTGAGCATTGAACTTCCCTCATAGTCTCGTACCATTGTATTTACAAATAAGATCTTTTAATCTACATATTTCCAACAAGCTTCCTTCTTTATTTTCATTCCTTCCCTGTCTCTTCGTGTCCACTCTTTTTTGTTTTTTTCTTTCTTGCGTTCTGTAAGTGAAGTAAAGGGGAAAGCTCAAAGGCATACCCCTGCCAAAATGGTATCTCCTCATCCTCCAATGCCTCTAGCATCTGCCCTCTCCGTGTTCTCCCTACTTGACCCCACAGGTCATGGCCTTCACAACAATCGCTCCCACTTCTCCGATCACTCCCACTTCTTGATGGCATCAGCACTGCCAACTGTCATTGTTGTTTGTGCAATCCCTAGTTTATCAGCATGTCGTGATTCATTTTTTGGATGAGATAAGTCCGTATCAATTCTGCAAAGTGCATGTTCGTTGAAATGTCTAATAAAGGTATTGAGTCTGATATCAATCTTACCTAACTAGAGCTTACATAAAGTTACAAACGGGCAGTTAGGCTAGAAGTAAGAGTGATAAAATGAAAGATATGAAATCATGCAGCTTAGATGTGATAGCCTTGGATGACGAGGCATTTAGCCAAGAAGTAAATATCGATTGTTGCATCTTAAAACTCATTGCTAGTTGTTGTCACAGTAAGTATCAATTAAGTGTATTGTTGCAAATGACACATTTTTTCTTCATTTTATTGTGCTTGCAAATTGTGTGCCATTTCATGTGAATAATCAACATATCTTCTTTGTTAACTTGTAAGAAGTCGTTAAAGGTGCAATAACAATTGTAACGGCATCTAAGCTGCCCATATTGCAGGAGAAGTTATGTGACATTCTTGATGTTAGTTGATCATCTTTAGAAGCCCCTAAAGAACATCAAAAAGCCATGCATACTGTGAAAAGGAAAATTAACATGAACCCTCTCTGCTAATGTTATTCTTGCTAATGTTGTTCTGCTTTTATCACATTTTCAGGTGTTCGCATGCATTGTATCCTTTTTTAAAATGTAATACAAATAAAATGATCAAATGTCTTTTATTTTATGTTCTTTTTGTCCCCCTAGTGCTCAATCATACTGTCAAAACACAATGACATTCATAAAGATCAGAAAAGGCTTCATTTGAAATGAGAAATCAACTACATAAAAATTACAACAGTTAGAAAATAATAAATATATTATGGTGTATTGGTGTGACATTGATATGGGATGAATGACATGTCCCACTATGCCACAACAGGTGTGGTAAATGCATAATACAATAGTCTTTGGCACATTACTGTACACATGATCCGAATATTCATGTTATACAACCTCTGCGGCTATACCTACTAATTGCTCCGTATTTGTTGTTGCTCAATATGTCATGTAAAACTAGTCATGAAAAAAATTATATGGTTTTGATATCTTTTACTGGCACTTTGCATTTTTTTTTCACTAATGCATGTTAGATGACTTGAAGATGCCAGAATCAATCCTGACTGTTAGATCCAACAGTGAAACAACAAACAACATTCAACTGCCAATCAGTTCGTCTCCCACGATGGAGAGAACTCAAATCAACAACAGAACCCAAAACACCATTAAATTGCAAATCAAGTCAACACCACCAACAGAAACCTGAAATTGGTCAAAACTCACTCTTCACCCTCGAGATGACCTCGTTGAAGGAGAACAGTAAAAACTAAAAAGAGGAAAATATAGAGTAGATTGTAGAAATTGGTGACGTTTGTGAAGGCAAAAGGCAATTCCACAAGTGAAATTGCTAGAAAGGAGGGCAGTTCAAGTTCAATGGATAATGCAAAACATTGGGCCGAGATCTAAGTGCCCATAAATTAATAAATTGTGGAAAATTTAGGGTGCTAATTTTGTTTTACTAATTCTTCCTACTTTAATTACTTGTTTGCAAGAAATTTCAATTCTCGTGAAACTTGTATTAAATATGCTATGCTTAATCTTTATTTGTTTGAACTTGTACAATCTGCAACATACGCTTATTATTGAATTGATGTTTGCTGAAACATTTGTTTGAATTATTGTTTGTCTGAAATAACACTTGAATACGTTTTTTTAATTTTGCTACTTTGTTAGAAGGGAACGATTAGGGGTGTAAACGGAGCGGATAATGCTAATACCATATCCGCATTCTTTTTTCAACAAGCGGATACGGATACAGATACGGATAGTAAACGGATATCAAAATTGAAAATCATATCCGTCTTAAACGGATACGGATACGGATACGGAACGGATAATCCACGGATACGGATTCGAATACGAATATAGAGCGGATAATTGTCGGATATTGAGTAATTCTACTAAATTTCATAATTTTAAATTACCTAATTTGATTACCTAAATTGACAAAAATTTAATAGACTTTTTAAGTTTGCACAGTGATGATTATGCATGACTAATTGCTTATTGGTTCAGAGAACCAATCCATTATCCTAATAGATTATATGATTTTTCTATCAAGATTCTTGGACTTAAACGAATGTGTATGTTTTTTGAGAATTTCGCAAGGGTAAAATGAATTGAAAGCTGTTGAAAGATTAAATTTCGGATCCGGATATATACGTATATCTGCTCCGTTTATATTCTCGCGGAATTATCCGTATCTGTATCCACATTATTTTTTCATATGCTAAAATTATCCGTATCCGCATCCGCAAGTATCCGTATCCGTTTAATCCGGATACGGATAATAAACGGATTCGGAGCGAATTATCCGCGGATAATCCGCATCCGTTTACACCCCTAGGAACGATGCTTTCTGAATCTTTTGCCATATTCGAGGCTTCTTTTCTCTTTCATTATTCAAGTAAATAAACTTTTTGGTATAATTGTATGTAAGAACACTACGATAATTATAAAAATTGTATGCACATACATAATCATCCAATCGAACTTTTAAAAAATTAACAAATAGTAATATAGCAATATGTTCTACTAGGAATTTGATTGATCATAGCATACACCAATTCGTCTTCATGGAGCTGCATCTTTAATCAATCCAGTTGCTTATCTTGTTTTCGTCTACAGATTCAAAAATGAGTGTAGCAAGCTGATCTTTGTACTGATAAGTGTAATATACCCAGGACAACACAGTGAAACATTTGTTCTTGTAGTGTTTTTGTACTGGCAACCATGAACTGATGACTTCTTTTTTGAGAGAAAAAAAAAAGGTCGTAGTGAAATCCTGCACCGGTGACTTCACAAATTAAAAGGGCAGAATTATCAACACTATACTTGCTCTCTTACAATAGAGAAATCCTGAACTGATGGTTTAAAAGGAAAAGGGACCATAGTAAAACATCAGAACAACAATAGATAAATTAAAATCACAACTCACAATATAGAAATATGTCATACCGAAACATCAAAACAACATTCTTATGTGGAACTAGCAAAGAATTTCTTGTATACTTAAATATGTCATACTAACCTACTTCACTGACACCCCTGTTGTCTCTTCTAAGTTAAGTAAAATGACATTCACAATTTCATAATATTAGTAACGGAAGTTAAATGAAGAGCCAAAGCATCACCAAAATTTGATAACAGTAAGTCAAAACAACAACCCACAAAATTATAATAGTAATATGTAACAGAATTGCAACTGTTGCGATTGTAGCTGCGATCAAAGAAGTGGGAGTGGTTGTAGCTCTAAACAGAAAATGATGTTTAAAAAAATTACCTCGTAATCTTGAGCAGAATGTCACATATAATGGCCAAAACATAATTGAGAAATTAATACTAAAGGGATTTAAGGTCATTTTTGAGGTGCCTGTAGTACCCGAACTGGCCTGTGAGGCTTTGGAGCTGGATTACACAAAAAATAGAATGAACAAGAGTAGTAATCACTCTGGAAAAAAAGAAAAGCAAAGGTAAATGGAGAATTAAAAAAATATAAAAAACTATAATTTACCATTGGGGTTTCCTTGCTCATAAAAGCTTCGTAAAAGAGAAACAGCCTCATCAGCCATGTATCCTCCCATACATTTGAAGCCTTTTGATTGTGAAGCCCCATCACTGCCATTGGGAAACACACATATGAATATTTGCAATAACAACAAAAAATTTAAGAATTTACAAATAACATGCAACATTTCCAAATTTTGCATAATGCAAAACAATAATCTTGTGTTATCTTTAAATATCTAATGAAGATGAAGTCCCCTTAAAATTTCGGTATAACTGTAAGAAATTTATAAAAATCACCTTCCTCTAACATCTGAAACTACCAGCTTAATATTATTATAATTTTTGGAAAATGTTGCCAAGTGATTTGTAAAAAGCCACAATAACAATTCTCCTGAAAATCCAGGTCCTTTTTTACCAACATATGAC
Organism: Carex arenaria; assembly: GCA_964058825.1. NCBI lineage: Eukaryota > Viridiplantae > Streptophyta > Magnoliopsida > Poales > Cyperaceae > Carex > Carex arenaria. The sequence goes on from CAXKVW010000765.1 coordinate 70,260, forward strand.
CATGTTATCTCATCTTAAATGGCGTTTGTTCCAATACAATTTAAATAAACACTTGCCTGCATTTGTTATCAGTTTCACTCTTGTGTAGAGATAAGATGGAACCGCAGCCACCGAATTTATCATTAGCACACCCAAAAAACACCTCTCTTATTCCTACACAGGATAAAATAAGGAGAGACTAATTAAAACTTTGATATACCAGATTGTGAGATTCAATTGCTAATGTCAAAATTAGGTAAAGCTCTTTTCTGACCCAGGATGGATAGGGCCATTGCACACATAATGCACGGCTCACAAGTTACATATAAAATACAATTTGAGAATTTTTGGGCCACTTGAGATTTACTGAGACCACAGTTCTGCCATTTCTCTAGTAAAGTATCAATTGCTTCCATTTCTGCATGTCTAGTAGCCTGAAGAAATAAAAAAAGATAGTTTATTGAAGGTTATACCATTAGGGGCAAAAAGTAAATAATGTTTTCTTCTCAAAATTTTAACATCAAATGAGAGAATTCAGATCCAAATTTGGGTACATTTCGTGTTTCACTAGTTCTGTTGAAGCCAGTCGCGATAACTTTACCATCCTCTACTAAAACACATCTATAAAAAGAAAAAGAAAGTAGAAATTGGTTAGATTAAGAAATAAAACAAAACAAACATAGAAAAGAAAAATAAAATATAGGTTAAAAGATAAGTACCCAATTGGGACTTCAAGGTTGTCAAATGCACACTTGGCCTGAAAAAGAGGGGAGAAAGAATCTTTTTGAATATAACCCACCAAGACAAATGAAAAACTGTTATAAAATTAAAACGTTAATAGTAAAAGAGCATAAAAAACATTTTTTTCCCAATGCCAAAATATGAAGGAAGATCTCTATTTCGGCTTACCTGATGCAGTGCAAGCACCATGAATCTGTTTATGTTCTCTGAATCATATTCAGAAACCCTATCCATCTACAAAAGTACAGAGAAAAACAACTCAGAAATATCCGCAGAAAATTAAACGCCTCAACTTTTTGTTCCAATTATAGATAAAACATAGTTTAGAATAAAAAATAATTGTAGGAATAGTAGAATTTGACGCTCGGTACCTTGAAATTCCCAACAAGCAAAGCAGTTAATTGTAGTAATGGACACCTTTTGTACGGTACAGAAACAAATAATTAATACTAATGATTTAATTTATATCAACGAGAGTATCAAAATCTTAGATTAGGCCAGTTACATACCTCGGTGGAGCGTATCACAATCAGACTATCAATTAGAGAAGAGACATCGAGATTGGCAAGCGTAGAGCAAGGAAATTAAAGAGCGCGGAGCCAGAGCGAGATTCAAGAGCTACGAAGCGAGGTGAGATGGAAGAACGAAGGAAGCATCAAAATGAATATTTGGAGGTGAACAACACCGGGCCCTATTTTCTGATCGGGCTTTGTATAAGACTATTAAGTAACAGGGCTTGGTAGAGATTTTTTTTCTTTTACTAAGAAGCAAAAAAGGAAGAACCAATGAGAAAAGTGTGCATAGAACAAATTAACATGGGAAGATATATTTCATAACCAATCTACAACGTCAAATAATTCAAGGTTTAGACAACTCAGTTGGAAGATTTCAAACAGTAACAAATTCACCTAAAATTCATGAAATGTATATTTAACAAACACATAAACTTATTATACCAATTAACAAATCAGCCAATTTCCCTAGAAATGTCAGAAAGCGCGTTATCTTGGCCAGTCAACCATCTAGCACAACTGAAACATTCAATTTTACCAAAAGGCTTCTAAATGCTCAACCACAGAATCAACTCGGCTAATTTTTCCATTTTATCTTGGGACGAGCTTGGGCCCGATGCCCATCGGACTCAAACTGGATATGATGGGTTCCAAAACCATCCGATGCGCACGTATATTATAGCGACCGTGCATGGATATTAAAGCGACTTGCACAGATTGTAAAACGGATCGGACGGTGATGGAGCCCATTGGACCCAGTTTGAGTTCGATGGACATCTGACCCATGCTGCTCCCGAAGTGGAGAGCCAAGCGGAGGATTTTTTTTATTATTATTATTGATCTGGGCTCTGGGCTCTGGGTAGGCAACTCCAAAAATCTGGAGTAGGCAGATCCAAAAAAAGGCCCGGTCCAAATTATTTTTTTTTCCAGAGATAGGCACATATAATTTGACACTGGTTCAGTGGCTCCACACAAAGCATTGCGCCATGTTTATGTTAACCACCAGTTGAGATATGTTTATATCACACAAATAGGTGTCAAATTAATATCATCATTATTAATTTATTTCATTCTAAGCAATTTGCATGTGTTTACACTTCAATTCATTTTTTACTGATACCTTGCACTATTAAAAATTGCATCTGTTAATAAAACAAAGAAAAGGAAAGATAAATTATATCTACTAGCAAAACTGATAAAAAGTAGATTTATCAAAGCTCTTTTTAGTTCACAACAATTTTTTCTAATTCAATTTTTCATCTGCACACAAAATTTAACAGTTAAGTACAATTATGAAAAAAAATTAAAAAACCCATCTGGGTGAAGCTCTAACTGAGCTTTGTTTATGTCTAATCATTTCATCAGTGGAATTTCTCCTTTTCAAAGAAGAGGAGACAGTAGGGCACAAATAATCCTGACTGGTACGAAAGGCAGTATTTTGTGGACTTATATTTCTGACTGGCAGGGAACACTGATGTTTTCTTAGAAACCCTCTGGTACCAGCTGAGTTACCAGTGCCAGGGGAACTCCACCTACGGTATGTCACACAACTCTGACTCCTCCCTACCTTCTGTACCGGTACCGAGCTTTCCTTTGAACATGATATGTTACGGCTCTCCATTGTTTCAGCCGAATACATGGTCTCCTCTTCACTGGTTATGTTCTCCCCTAGCAACTCCGCTTCCCCACAACTCGACTCACCCGAACTAACTGAATGACACATATTGTTTCTCCCAACATAAGATGAACCGCAGACTTTACTCATTTCATCAGAGAACAATTGCTTTAAAGGAAGCGGCAGGAAAATGGTTTTGGGGAACACGGCTACTGGTGTTCTATTTGCGCTGCAACTTGGCCTGGGAGACTCGTATATGTGAGGAGTTTCCACTCCTTGTTCTTGCGTTGACAACCGAAAGTCCAAAATAGGGTTTTCATTCACTATACTGCTTGAAAAGTTCCAGTACTTTGACCTCCCTGGAGGTGGGATTCCTTCATTTTCAGCCCCGGCAAGTCTAAACACATGCATATTGCTTAAACTAAAAGAAGTGCACGAGTGACCAAGACCAAGTCGCGGTTTGGTTACCTCATCTAAGCTCCCTTCCCAGTGCTGATACAACCAATTGCAAATTACCGCAAGTGGAATTCCAAATTGGAGGGGATCAGATTCACATTCTTCCTTGGAGGTCAGTTTCATAGGGTCGCACAGCATGAATGCGAGGTTTCCATGTGAGTCGAAACCGGCAGATCCAGGAGGAAGTGTGGCTCCAGCTGCGGCAATCTTTATTAAATCATCTGTTGAGATGATGACCTTACCAGTACCAACAGCTAAGTTAGTACCAGCACTAGAATTATGAGTTTGGCTGTTATGTCCAACCAGGTAGACTGTACTGTTGTGGTTCAAGATAGGTTTGCAAGTGATTTTCAGGAAGTGCAGTTGCGGTTGAGTCGAATCAGAGTCAATTTGCTCAAGGCCAACAATTGTGAGGTCAAGGATTGAGCTTGTTATGAAGAATCTGAACATAATAAAAAGGAGAATGAAAATAAGAACACCGACATTTTATTTCAATGACAGATACAAGTATGGACCATTAATTGTTCCAAATAAAAGTATGGACCATTTATTGTTGACTAGCATGTTAGTACTTGGTTTCTCGGTTGCGGAGGCAGGAGCCCTGAATCTCTTCTGTTTTGGTGTTGTACCATTCGCCACCGATCACAGTATGAACCAGCACCATGGTGCCACGAGATCTCAATCCAGAGAAGTAAGAGAAATTGATATGAATACAAGTATATTTACAACACAGATTGGCACACAATTTCCATGTTTGAACAGATTGTGCATGTAAGAAAAGAAAAAAGATCTACAGAATTGACCTTTGAGGTACAAGGCGTGCCGAGACCTGGCCGAACCCGATCTGCACGATAGCGGACTCTGCTACGGTTGCTGAGGGGAGATTTGAATGAGTGCTCAGTAGAAGATTGCGGTGGATCAAGAACCCGGTACCAACAGACCCGGACCCGGTAGTGGAAAGAGAGAAGAGAGTGGCAAATGCAGCACCTTTACTGGAGAAAATGGTGGCCTTGACCTTGTCGTCGGACGAGGAGCTGTTGTTCTTGATATCTCCAGTTGAGGCACAAAGACAGAAGAGGCGGGATAGAAGCACCTCGCTGCAAGCTCCCATCTCTCTCCTCTCTCTTTCTCTCTCAGCGAGAAAATAATGGTGTGGATTTTACATGTTGGGTATATTATGGAGACATCATGGTGTGGAACTGTGGATGCAAGATTCTAGAAATTTATTCTTCTAGTCGTTCTAAACTTGGAATCAGACTAGTGCAATACTTGATTGTGTAAAGTGAGATCTGAGTCATCAGTTTTAATCTGGCACGAATCTAGAAACGGACTCCTTGTGTTTTAATAGGAATCGCATTAATTTTGACCGGTGGTGAATATTGTACACAGTTTGGTACCTTAGGGATTCTCAATCATGACTTGGAGTTGAGGTGATCTCAGTGAGAAAGTAAAATTCTAAAATTCATGTATATAAAATGGCATCTTGGTTTTGTCAACTTGTCGTTTCTGAACTTCGCTTCAGCTGTCATCAAAGCTACGACACGAATGTGCCAGGTAGTGTGGGGTTCTGTACTGGATCAATTAAATTTGAATGTGGTTTTTCTGAACTAATTTAAAGCGTTGGATTTTATTTAGACGGCTACAGGGCTACTACTACCATAACGCACCTGTTGCGCGTACTATAATACAGAATAAAAAGGTGTGTCGTCGTATCCATCACTGTTGTAAAAAACGGTCTAAACGGCCGATTAAACGGCCGTTTAATCGGAAACGGAGGTCAAACCGTTCCGAATACGCTTAATGGATGTCTGTTGGCGGAAAAAAAACGATTAATCGGCCGTTTTTCTGATTAATCGGCTGTTTTCCGTTTAATCGGCCATTTATTCCCGTTTATTCCCTTTTTTCCGTTTATTCTAGTGAAATTTTTTTTATTTTTTTTATTTTTCTGTTTTTCTTTCCGTTTATATAAATCATGTATTGTAGTTTTATTTGTGCTTGAATATTCTTCTAGTATTTTTTATATATGTTTTTTTTTCTTCTTACTTACTTTGAAATTGATTAATTCTTCTATTATTTATATACCATATACTTTTTTTTACTTACTAATGTACTTTTTTCAATTAGTACGGCATGTTTATTTATGAAATTATGTTATTATTATAAATTAAATTTAGTGATTTTATGTTGGAATGTTTTCTTTCTTTCAAATAATATGTTATTAGTATTTGAAAAAGCTTAATTCTCAAATTTATTTTTCATTAAATAAATGTGTTACTTGCACATGCAAAATGCTTACGTGTTACGAAGAAATAAGCATAGTGCCATGTTATAATAATAAAACTAACTTAAATTAAGCTTATTTGATAAGTTTAATGAGTTAAATAAATAATTTTTAATAAATTATGATATATATACATAAATTTAATAAAAACGTTAAATTGTCCGCATAATTCCGATTAATCGGCCGCATACCGATTAATCGCTTGACGGTACCCCGTCCGTCCAACGACCGCATACCGTTATTTACAACACTGGTATCCACCAACCTCAACTATTTTAATTACAAAACTTATTAAATTGACTTTAAACACGAATTTAAATTGTCAAAACTGATTTGCTTCAGAAATAATGCATTTATATAAAAAAAAATTGTTTGAAATAATTTAGTATAAAATCAAATAGTTAAAATAAAAAATGACACGTACATTAAAACTAAGTTCTTTTACAGCTTTGTTTTATGCTAAATTAATTAAAGAATTTTGCAAATCTTACATATAAACGTATTACTTGTATAAATCGGTTTAAAATTTTGAATTTGTTATTTGAAGTCAATTTAATTATTTTAAAGTTAGTACTCACCAAAACATGTGATGAGCTTAAGAACACGCCAAATGGAATTTATTACAAATGGAACCAAACATGTTGGGAATTTATTACAAATAAACATGGGATATTATTTACACTGGTACAAATGGAAATATTATTTACGATACAAGCAACTTAATATTTCCATGTTTGAACCAAAGTATTGATGTGGCGAAATCGATTTTTCGAAAATCAACTCAATTTATTTCTTTTTCATGAAAAATAATTTGTTTTTCTAAATAAAAAAAAGTTCTTATTTCTATTTCTGGAATTAACAGGGAAAATAATTCATAGCAGTGATTTGAATTGTCGGTTATCGGTCCAATTCGTACATAAACATAAATAGTGAGGGTTGTACAGAGAAGTCCTAAACTATTCATGAACAGTATGTTGACTTTGAAGTTTGAACTGTGTTTACTGGTTCTGAGCTCCTCACTTCTGGTATCGCACAAATTTGTTTGTTTGCAGGGGCAGACTCAAGTTCAACTTTTTAGTGTAGGTCGGGATGTTTCGATCGATTTTGTTCTTTATTGAAATTTTTTTTGCTTTCCTGCTGGATGTTTAATTTGTTGTTCGGATTAAAATTAAAATAAATTTTTTTCAATTATGATTAATAATTAGAATTATAGATTAAAATATCAGAAATTACAAGTCAGAACATTGAAAAGTATAGATTAAAACATTATTTTTTATTAAATACTTAATTATTTAATGAATTTGAACCCGATTAGCTATTTAAATCCGATTCGATATTTTTTTGCCCCCCCTCCTGACGAAAATTCTGGATCCACCCCTGTTTGATTGATACTATATCGTTTAATTAATAAAATGTTAATGTACTGTTTGCTGGCTTGAAGTAGATTAATAGTACATTAGTTTAATTTGTGGTTCAATGGTTTCGGCACACATTAACATTCCCATGTGTGCCTTTAATTTAGTGGTTATTATAATTATAAAGTGAAATTAATGTACTGGTCAGTAGTTTAGTGCCTTTAACATTAATACATCAATGAAGACAAAATTTTATATATCATGGGAATTTTTATTTATTGTACACGTAACATCAAACATAATTAAACAAAGACAAAATTTTAATTAAAGAAAGCATAATTAATTAAATAATAATAATTAAACTTACATAATACAACTTTATTTAATAATACAAGAAATTTATAAACAAGCATAATTAAACTAGCAATACTTAATTTGAGATAGATTAAGTTAATTTTGAGTTAAGTTCCTTGGTAATATGTACAAATATATTAACCTGAATTGGATTAATAAATTTATCGCTTTGCAGTGTGCTATCAGTTCACTTTGATATTACTTTGCAGTATATAGTCAATTGACTCATTTAAATTTTATGAGAATATGATATATACAATTATGTTGATCATAATCAGTAATTAGTATCAGTACACTTAATATAGTTTAATTTCAGCATCATCTTCTATAAAAAGAAAAAAACCAACATCCTAACAAATTTTTCATACATTTACCAAACACCTATATTCTAAAATTTCTCATTAGTTAAATAATTTTGGTTTTGACAAATTGTAATTCTCATTCCCATAAAATTTCCATGCTGCCCGAAGGACAGTCGAGTCAAGATGTTTATCTTCATAATTTTAAAATTTTTGTTCGTATTTAATTAATTAATTTTTAGTTCTATATAGTTACTTCTAATAAAATGTTAATGTGTGCCTTTAGTTTAGTGGTTATAATTTCACTTTATAATTATGAACTTGAATTCAAATTACAATAATCACATATTAGACATTTAATGTTTATGACCAACTTAATTTAAATTTTCTAATTCCGTCTTGAGTATACCAATAATACGAAGAAAAGGAAAATAAAACTAAAAAAAGAAGGTAGAGTCAATGCATGAAGCAAAATGAGCTGGGAGTTTGGGACCGATTGAATATATATAAAAAATAAAAAATAATAATAATAAAAGGAGTTGCAGAGTTGGTCATGCATGCATGGGATATGCATGAAATGTGAATTGCTTCTTTAATTTCAGTAGAGATGCATTTATTATTTTGTAGGCCCTAGTTTTAATTAATGGCCGAAAAATTAAACTAGAGCAATATTTCCTTGCCTTCTCAATTTTGTTATATGATCTACTTTTGTTTGTTGAAGCTAGTTAATTAACTTTACTGGTACTTAATGCATGTCCTCGTCATATATAATAATAGGTGGTTAGTAATGGATTGGCATTTTCTTATATAATTTCTCGAGTTGTATTAAACAATTTCATTAGACAAGAATGGTATTTTTATGTAAAGTAATTATATTTCTAGAATATACTCGTTTAACTTAAAAAAAAAAATATTTAGTCAAGTTTAATTTGAAATTGATTTATAGATGCATTAGATAGAGAACTGAATTCTGGTGATAAGAGTGAATTTTCTAACACTATTTTTTTTTTTTGAGAAAAATGAATGTATAACATTTTAAAATTTAATACTCATAAAATTAAACATTTTCATTATAATTTTAAGTATGTAATCTTTTACTACACACAAAAAGTTACTTTTACCACTAGACCAGAACACCAAAATACTAATTGTATCTGACCAATTCGTGATAAATGATAAAATTTAGTGACCTCCAGTGAAATTTATCATTAATAAAAGATGGACAGATACCAAAAAAAAAAGCCGGTTAACATAATCTGACTCATAAACTTAATTTAAACAAACTTATAAGTCATACATGCTCTGCTGCGCCGTACTAAAAAAATCATTATTTCAATAACAAATTAACCCCAAACACCTTCTTTCCAAAGAAAAGCATCTTTCATTAAAAAGAAGGTTCATGAGATGATATAATACAACTATACAAGCTAGGGACTATAAATGATGGTCCTAGAATAAAATCAATGCTGCCATGAGCCCATGAATACGAAAACCAAACGCACCTCCATGTTTTAAGATTTTTGCATGATTGTTATCTCTGATGAAGTCCACGGAGAATTTAATAAAAGAGAGGTTACAATTTCACAGGTATATGTTTTCTATGTAGTGTGATTCAATCGATCATCTGTCTGATACTTTAATGGTTGCCAAACAACACTAACAATGTACATTTTGATATTTAACGGATCGTCATTACAAAAAACATACACTACGAGAATATGTTTTATCCGCGAGGGATAAAAATAAACATCCGGTGCTTAGGCAAACTTCATCAAGTTGCTTGTGGAAAAAAAAATAAGCAGAAATATTTAAGAAAAAAATAGTGCTCATTGCACAATTTGTGATATGGAGAGACATTCATGGATTCTGAAAAAAATTTAGATCCAGTGATATTTTATAGTTGTGCTTATTTCTGAATGAGAACAATGTCTACTCTTGAATTTAATTCACAGTCTAAAAGAAGAAAATTACATAGAAAATAAAATCAGGCCAGACTACTTTACGAAAAAGAAAGAAAGAATAAAAAGATGCTACTCCGCTCTCTACTGAGGAGCATTGTTAAATCACTAGGAGACAAAATGAGATATGCTACTCCGCTCTGATTCGCTAGGAGAAAGAAATAAAATTGATTTGCGTGTTGCGTCGTCACTCACCAAAGGAGGAAAAAAAAAGACGATTTACGTTGTCATCCCTCATTTCACCTGAACCGACCCTTCGCCCCAACTCTTCTCCTTTTCCTTTCCCAATCTCGAATCTTTCCCTTCTCCAATTCTTCTTTGGTAAGTGATCAAACTCTAATTTTTTTTCCTATCGGTGAATTACTATTAGTTTGATAGTTTAATAATTGATCAAGGACTTCATTTTGATAATTTGGTAATATGTTAATTTGGTCAAGGACTTTAATTTGGTGACTAGTCACTACCTGGCTTTCAAAAAAAAGACTTTAATTTGGTGATTGGTGATTTTTTAATTTGGTAATTTGATAATTTTGAGCTAAGATTTTAGCTCGGAAGCTCTAGGTCCAGCTCACTCGACTGTAGTTCGGTCCAGAATTAACAAGTTAAGTCAAGACCTAACTCGGACCGAGTTAGCTCGTTGACACCCCTAATTGATCCCCAGTGGCAGCATTTTACAGTATTTTCAAAGCGATGAGCTTTCTTATGATCTTATCCATCATATGTTGTTGACCCGCTATTATATACCTTCCATGTTTGCGCCACAAAAATGACCAGATGGAAGTTCATAAAGAACTGGAGAAAATTCATAGAGAGATAGGTGTCAATATCCCGAGCGGAATATCTCTAGCTAGTCGAAATTAAATGCTATTTAAATTAAAATAAATTATAAAAATATATATAAATATAAAATAAGCCTAATTAACAAGAAAAATATGACTGCAAACTAAATTCTCAACCTTAGTCTTCAAAGATATCGAAACAAGATAATCAATGTTGAAAGTTAACAAAATATAATTGACTATTGAGGTGAGTTAACAAAACCTCACTGCAGAATTAATCAGTCGGCTTTTAGTATTAGACTAGTAGCTTGTCTGTGTTTTGTAACAGAGACTTTTTATAAGAAAAAAAAAATCATAAAAAATAACATATTTTCATAAAAAAAAAATTAGTCTAAATCACACATAACATTTCATAAATGACATGAGACATGGCATCTACACGTAAATTAAATTACTTAAATGATATATTGAATAATATACTAAATAACGTATTAAATGAGTATGCATTTTTTTATCTTTTTGACATATTTTCATAAAAAAAAAAACTCATACAAAATGACATAGTAGATGATAAATAACAATCTTAAAATGATATAAAAAATAGAAAGAAATGAAGACATGACCAATCAATTATCAATCAATTCAAAAATTTCTTAAATGACATTTAAAAGACAGAAAATAATAATAACTAATCAGAAAGATGATACAATTTGTATGTAGCGAGCATGTGTCTGAATAAATTTAGACTTCTACTTGTAAAATAACATAAAAAAATGCATACAATCAGAATATTTTACCCGAGGGCTAATATTTAATTCAAAAATTTACCTCTTAATCAAAGTCATCAGTAAATCAAAATATCTACATGCTTAATAAAAAAATGGAGATTTGTTACATATGTACACTACAGATATAATTGAGTGTTGAGGTCTTACTCTTTCTTTCTTTTTGTCTCTTTTTTTGCTTCTTTGAATATTTATAATTTTTAAAGAAAATTTTCTTCAAAAACAAGAGCAAAATTCGAAGGGAGATAACTTAAGTGAGCCTACTTCATATGTGAGGCCAATTAATAAGTTAGACGCAAATTTTAATTCTTTATTATAGCAGGTGATATTGTGATAATGTTTAAAAACTTAAAAGAGCGCTAAATGATTGAAACTTGATTACAGCATTGAGAAATTAATCTGACATTGAATAATGGGAGGCCATTAGTGATGAGTATTAACGGATTTAAGCTCGTTATATAAAATGAATAACAGGCCATAAAGTTGACAGATGAGATGTTTAGTCTTTCTAAGAAAAACAATCAAATTCGGATTTTATTTTCACAAGGGTCGTATGATTAAAGAATCAAGTTGTTATAAAATCGGAGGATCGTTGTAAAATATCTGCATTGGGCCCTTGCAAGAGGGACTAAAATGCTAAAGTAAAAGGTAAAGGAAAAGAAGTTAGGCTTTGCTTGGGCCGAAAAAGAGAAAAAACAGAGCAAGAAATAAGCTGGGATGGGCCTTGATACAAGCTGGAGGAAAGATTCTAAAATATGGATTGAAAATTAACTACAGATAGGTTTCTGGTGACTTGTGCCTTGAGAAGGAAAAACGTGACACGCCGTGACGTGACGTGACAATCACGTCGTGATTTGGTCAAGTGTCGTGATCAATTTTTTTTTCACGTGACGTGACGTGACCAAAATAGCGGCAGACGATCACGTCACGCCGTGATCACATATGACGTGACATAACGTGAATTAGTCACATCAAACTTTTTTTTATATTTTAATTTATATTGTTAAAAATTCTAAAAAAAAATCTGGAAAATTCTAAAAAATCTGAAACGAGTAAATAATGTTGTTAAAAATTCAAATTATAAATATTCATTCAGCTAAATTAATAATCCCAACCCTGATTGTACATGTTGTACCCATAACCTTCGTAATTCTGCATATACGGATTGTATCCGTATTGTTCTTGTTCTTCGTTGGGCTGGCTAACCACCTCAGCTTCCTGACTCGGACCAGAATTTAGTGCAAGCCAGCCAAGCAATCCGTGACCGTGCGTGTTCACGTGACTATACGTGACCTCGTGATGTATTTTATACCGTGACATGACATGACGTATAATTTTCATAGAATGCAGTCACGTCACGCGAGTCACGTCACGTAATCGACACACGTGACGTGACGTGACGTGACTCGTCACGCCGTGACAAATTTCCTTCTCTACTTGTGCCGGACCTTACTGAACGCGTATCCTCTGCATTAACTCAAAAGAGAATCTTTTGAGTTAATAAATCTCAACCGTCCGATTTGTTTCAAGATTTGTGCAAACTAAATATGCACTGATATTGAAAATCTCCCTATGTTATAGGCCGGAGTCAGATTGGCTCCGTTTAAAATCAAACGGTTGAGATTCATTAACTCAAAAGATTCTTTTTTGAGTTAATGCCGAGGATATGCATTCGGACCTTATTAGGGTTCGGATCCTCTAAAATAACTCAACTTTTGAGTTTGGATTCGGACCCGATCAGATTATAGGTCAATCCGTCTGAGATAGAAATAGAATGTACATGCATCTTTAACATTTATGCTAAAATAGATCAGACGATCTGAATCTAAAATAAAAAATTCTAACAACATTTTTTAACGCATGAAATAGGTGGTCGATAAACAGCTCAAGCGAGACCTCGAACTGAGAGTTATACCCAAAGGACGGATTGATCCCTATGGACGAGAATTTTGTAGCCTTTTAGGCACCTCAAAAAAACAGTGGACGTGTTTAAAAATTAGGATTGTAAACGAGTCGAACTCAAACGAGCCAACTCTAGTTACGTTATGAAGACATGTTTATTTTCATTCTGTCTATATTATATTAATTGGCTTACACGCGTGGTAACATTTTATTTCCAAAGTACGATGAACGAGAAAAATAATAGTTTGTACTTTGTACCAACAATAACTGCGTATGTGGTGGAAGAGATGCTCATTTGAGACGAATTTATTAATCATTTCAACGTTCAAAGAACCATGATGCATTAAGGTAGTAATTTTATATTAGATAAAAAAAGAGAGTAAATTATTCAAATGGTTTTTAAAATATCACCCACTTATCATTTTAGTTTTTAGATTTTCAAAAATATTAATTTGATCTTTAAAGTTTTTAATTCGCAATAACTAGCCCGACAATTACAAGTACCGGTTAAAAAAAAACTGCGTGAAGATATGCATTTGCATCCTTTCATTATGTTGACATTTATGGTAAGATGCATATAAATATTATTTTTAAAGTAGAACTAGGGTGTTCTTAAGCTCACCAAACATGAACCGGCATTTTTTTTCATAACTAAAAAAATAAATAAAATAATATTACTAACTACATCTTCAACAAAATTTCACCCATAATCAAACCTCCCCCCGGGGGGCGGGTTGCTACAGTAACTTTTTTTTTTTAAAGGATTTGAATGTTTCAATCTAAATAATAAATGTATTTGTTTGAAATTACAGATTTGAAATTACAGATATGAAATTAATGACTGAAAATAGTATAAAATTAAAAGAAAGGAGAAGTAACATCTCTGATCAGTAATCTATTAGTACCTCCTCAGGACAAGTGCTTTCATTTGGTCGACTAGATCGTCGCTTTTGATTCACAACCTTTATTTGCTTCACTTCAGTGTTCATTGGCACATTCCTTTAGGAAAAAAATTAATCAGAAAGAACACAGAAACACAGACTGAGATTTACTTAATTTAAAACTACATATAAACATGCAATGGTATCTAGAGGACATCTTTAATAGTACATATCTTGTTTATAACAAGAATTCTAATAAATTGACTCACAATATACAAAATGCTTTGCAAATAATCAAACATTTGCAGTACTTTCAATAAATAATCCAGTATTGTTCAAATTTACAAAAAACACCAATTATCTACAAAATTGCATGCCAATATACAAAAGTTCATAATCTAAAGCATTGTACCCTAACCCTGCCATTTCCATGCTTTAATCACTTGGGAACCAACAGTTACCGTACCTCAGGTGATGTGTCAATTGCAAAAATTTGAGAAATACTCAAAATTTTAAAAATATTGTAATTTTTTTATGTTTTGGTTGCTGAATAAAAAATATAAGGGAAAATAATTAACCACTATAAACAGATAAATTTCTCACATGGTACAGCATCCAGAGCCTGCCATAAAGACATGAGAAACACTATATCCCAAATCGCTCCAATTCAAAGTGACTAGACTCTCAATTTCATCATTTAAGGGGTTATTTGATTGCCCAAATTTCTTCAAAAAAGCCGTGACAAAGTCAGAGGGTGTAATTCCTTCACTTGACTGAGACCGAACTGATGTTAAATTTCTTCACCTTTTTTTTTTTGCAAAAGTATAATATCCACCGGTTTCATTACGAAACAATGTTTGTACAAAACTGTGCATAGCATCCAAAATCCACTTATTCTAAACTAAAGAAAGACAAATATCCAACTAGCATCAATATCAAACTGCAGAGACAGTAATGGAATGCTAAAGAGATTAGAGAAAGAACAATATCAAACTTGATGTAATACTTCATGAGCACAAATTATATTATCTCTAATTAATCGACCTTTGAGAAAAGTTGCCTGAGAATCATCTATAAGGGGATCTAATACTAAGGAAAGTCTATTGGTTAATAGTTTAGTAATCATCTTAAAGCTACAATTAATAAGTCTAATGGGCCTAAATTGTTTAATAGTTGAGACATCTGCCTTTTTAGGAATCAAACATACAGAAGCGAGATTCAGTTTGGAAATATCTAAAGTTTGATTATAAAAAGATTGAAATAACTTGAAAATATCTGGATGAATCAAATCCCAAAATGATTGATAGAGAAGAAAAGAAAGACCATCATGACCTGGAGCTTTACCAGGATTACACGGAAAAATAGTTTTCCTAATTTCATCAATAGTGAAAGGAAGTTCAAGAGAAAGTTGTTGAGAAGGAGTTAAACGCTCAGAAAGAAGCCACAGATCATGTTGTAAACTGAGTAATCTAGTTGAAGTTGTGCCTAATAAATCCTTATAATACGAGGTTATATGAAGCTTAAGAACCACAGGATCAAAGACAGTAATATCATCAATATCTAATGACAAAATTGCATTTTTCTTCTTTCTAGTAGAAGCTGAAATATGAAAAAAGACAGTATTGGAATCACCTTCTAAAAACCACCTTAAACGAGATCGTTGGTGTCAAGAAATTTCTTCCTCTTTATAAAACCTATGTAAACTAGATTGGCACTCTTGCCAATGAGAGTAGTCAGAAGGAGATAAAGAATTATAATCTTCACTTAACCCTGGCACCGTATTCATGTAGCAGTTCACATATATGTGGTACATGTATCAACATAACTTAATCCCCCTTCAATTACTTTTAGATGCATCAAAAAACAAGGACAAGATGTATAAGGTTATAGTTTGAGCTCTAAGTTGAAAATCAAGAATTTAATCAAATTAACAATCTTCATACTTCCGAGAGGATTTCAAACTAAGTCAAGAAGAACGGTCTCAATAAAGAAACATGATAAACATATTAAAATCTGATAAAGAAAACAAAGTGAAAGGAAGAATATTTTCCAATCAATCAACTCGTTTAACTCGATTCACAGTACCGTAGGGCTCGCTTACTCATTTTTCAATCTAGCAACATATAATTTATATCACTCAATTTGACATTGGCAAACTGATAACAATTAACTTCAAAATAACTTATAATTTGTTATGTATAATAATATTTCACTCTAAATGTTACCAATTTCATTCAAACAAATACATTCAAGCATTCCGTATATTATTTTTAGTCATTAATTTCATATATGTAATTTCAAACAAATACATTCATTATTTAGATTGGAACATTCAAATCCTAAAAATATATATATATATATATATATATATATATATATTACTGTAGCAACCCGCCCCCCTGGGGGGCGGTTTGGTTATGAGTGAATTTTTTTTTGAAACATTGGTTATTAATATTATTTTATTTTATTTATTGGTTATGGAAAAAAATGCCGAAAACATGAACTTAAATTGAAAATCTATCGAATTGACTTTAGACGATTAATCCATATTGTTGAAACTGATTCATTACACGAGTGATGCGCTTACATGTCAAATTTTTAAATTAATGTAATATAAAAACAAGCGGTTAGAAAATAATGAAAAATGAGTGCACTAAAATTAACTTGTGAACATTTTTTTTAGCTACTTGATTTTATACTAAAATAAGCCAAAAAATTATTAATTCAACATGTAAACAAATTCCTCGTGAAGTAGGCCAGTTTCAACAGTTTAAATCCATAGTTTGAAATTAATCCCTATTTGAAATTTAACTCACCAGAGAACTTACGTGCTTCAAAGCACCCTAATCCTACTTTTATTTTTAATTATCATACGAGGGCACAAACATTTATGCTTATATATACTAGTTCAATCGATACTTGATACTACGAATAATTATATATTTATATTAGGTTTTACGTTATGTGTATTATTCAAGGACTGCATTTGCACGAGTTTCAATGTTAATTTTTGGTGCTACCATAAAATTAAGAGGGTTTGGGGATAGATTTATTACTTGAATTTCACTTCTCTTACATAGTGATAAGTCTTGTATTAGTTTAAATGGTAACTTAGATGATTATTTTAATTGTAAGCGAGGATTCCAGCAAGGAGACCCTTTATCTCCCTTATTATTCAATATTATTGCTGATATTTTAAATAAGACAAAGGACAGGTCTGTTACAAGGGTTGGGATATTTTAATAATTGTGATAGGGTCCTTAATTTGCATTTTGCGGACGATACATTACTCTTTTTGAAAGCTGATCAAAATATGATTGGGGTTCTTAGGTGGTTATTGCTCTATTATGAGAACTTGTCAGGTATGAAAATAATTTTTGACAGAACTGAGATGGTCCCTTTGAATATAGGTGAGGACGAGGGAAAAGAGTTAGCAAAGTTAATGGGGTGTAAGATAGTGTCATTACCTATTATGTATTTAGGAGTACCATTACATTGGAAGAAGTTAAATGAGAATGATTGGTTACCTTTAATTGAAAAATTAGAGAAAATGCTACAAATTTGGAAAGGTAAACTTATGTCAATTGGAGGGAAAGTTACTCTATTAAATGTTGTTGTTTTCGCAATACCTTTATATTGGTTATCCTTATACAAAATGCCTAGTAAGATTCGATATAAAATTGATAGGATACGCAGGAAATTTCTGTGGTTTGGTGGGTGTATGGTTAGGAAAAAACCTTCACCTATAGCATGGGATAAAGTGTATACTAGTAAGCAACAGGGGGGTTTGGGTGTGCTAGATATGCAACGAATGAATAACTCATTATTAACCATATGGCTCTTTAGGTTTTATGATAATAGAGTAATAGGTACTTGGAAGGATATATCATTGATAAATATTCTCCATCAGGAGATAGGCGAGTAAAATCGGCTTTGTGGAATGATATTTTGAAATTTAGAGTTCTCGTACAGGATAATGCTACATGACAAGTAGGTAATGGAGAGACTATTCGATTTTGGTTAGACAGGTGGTGCGAATGCAAGTTACTGTGTGTTGAATATCCTAATTTGTTTGCAATTGTACGTGATAGGAATATAATGGTTATGGATGCTGTTCAAACTAATAGATTAAAATTTCAGGTGTCTTGACAGTTAACAGGTGTTTATTTGTCCAAATGGATTGCTTTAGGGTTAAAAGTGGCTAAAATTAATCTGACTCTTAAGTTAGACCAAATTGAATGGAAATGGGCTCATCACGGGGAATGTACAGTTAGGTATAATTACAAATTATTAGAGGTTGGAGGTGTCATAGAAAATCCATTTAAAAGCATATGGTTACCCAAAATTATGTTAAAGATTAAAATATTCTTATGGTTAGTCCGTCAAAAGAAAGTTCTCACAAAAGATAGATTAAGGAAACGTGGGTGGACAGGTGATCCAAAATACGTATACTGTGATTAATTGGAGTCTGTTGAGCATCTTTTCGTCACTTGTCATTTTTTGCAAGCTATATGGCAATGGATAGCTCGATACAGTAACTTTTATTTTGATGGTGTAACTATAGGTGATTTGTGGGAAATTGATTATTGCATTCCATTAAAGGAACCTCATATCATTGAAATTATTAGGAGAGTTGTTTTATGGAATATTTGGATTGATAGAAATCGTATTATTTTTTAAAGAAGGACAGGTTTATACGGTTCAATTTGTAGGAAGTAAAATTTTGGCAATAGCTCGATTTTGGGCCTTGAACAAAAAATCAGATTTGACTTCTTATTTGAATTTAATCTTTCCTTGTGATGTAAAGGACTTGATAGGGGCCACGCTAGTAACTTCCATGGTGGATACACATGATTCAATCTCTATGCCTGGAGCCGGGACCAATGGAGCTGATGATAGTTTTGACCAAGATGAAGACAGCACTAGAAGCTCTTAAGTAGTGGTAATATTAATAGGTAGTTAGGGGACTTTTTGAGTATTTTCTCATTATGTTGATTCTCAGAACTATGACTGTTTTTAGGGATATATGCTAGTAGGGCGTTTAATTGGTTTTGTTTGGTACTATATGTTATATGTTGTTTGCTTTGTGTAAGGGGTGCAGTAAGCAGTGTATTTTATTATGTTTGGATCAGTTTGTATTCGATACTTCTGGTACTGATAAATTCAGCTCATGGTTTCTTATAATAGAAATTGGTGGTACTGTCCACTTCTTTCAAAAAAACTTTTGGTGCTACCACAAGTGTTAAACATAGGGTTGATTAGATACACAACACAATATTAGAAAACAAATTAGTACCTTTGAAATTTAAAATTTAAAATTATAAATAAATGGCATTTTAAAAATCATTCATATAATTAGGAAAGAAAAAACGTGATGTGACTATCACGTCGTGACTTGGTCACTTGATCAAAATTTATCGTGACATGACTAAAATAGTGGATGATGTCATGTGCGGTGACATTAATTATTCACGTGATGTGATTAATTGGGATTAATTATTATTTTCAAGTTTAAACTAGTTAAAAAAATAACAAAATGTACCAAAAAATAAGAAAATGTTACAATATAATTATAATTAAGAAATAATGTTTAAAAATTGACTGCGTAATGTGTCACGTGACATGATCGAATCAATTTGCGTTATGTGACATAACTAAAATGGTGAAAAACAGTCATCTCACATTACATAACCGATACATGCGACGTAATTAATTTTTCTTCTCTATGTGCAATTCATTCTAATAAAAAATAAAGAGGAATTTTTATATTTGATAAAGAAATAAAATACTCAAAATTTTGATAAAAAATAAAAACGAAAATTATAACAATTATTCAAATCTCCCAGATCTTTACCGGTATAAATAACTTTTTATCTAGCTAAACTGGGTTGTTAACTGTTATTAGAGAGTACTGAGTGGGCATTTCATAGAAAAAGTTTCGTCTTAGACCTCGGCGGTTTTCCCCTTGTTTCTCTACACTCTCCGGGGAAACCCTAGCTAGAGTGCCAGACAGCTCTCATCCTTTTATCTCTTTCTCTCTCCTGAATTCACCCATGTCCGTCGTACTATCGCCCGATTGGAAGTACGTGACTGAAGAGCGCCTTCTGGAATGGAAGAACCCGAATCCGTCGGGCTCTTACCGGGTCACGGATCCCGTACCCATGACTCGCTTCCTCTACGAACTCTGCTGGGCGATGGTGAGTCCATCTTTTTCCTCAATTATCATCTTAAGTGCACAAGCAACAAGGGGAGGGAGGGAAGGGGAGGTTTGTTCCCCACGATTCACCTTCCCTTCCCCTGCCTTTTTGCCAGAAGCCTTTTGTAAGTCTTTAGTTCGGTTTCTCTTCCGTGCAGTTTATAAGTCGTGAAATTGGGAAAGGTTTGGCGTTTTGGCTCTTTGATTTTTGAAATTCAGTTGCTTCACTTATTAGTCTGAACTGCAACAGCATATAAAATTGGAGACAGTATTCGTACTTTTGGTCTTTAACAGCTCAAAAGACATCATAATTATCACACAGAAGTTGTGGGTTTTTTCCTCTCCAAGGGGTTCTGAAATAATAATTTTATCAGGTGAATTTCTAGGTTATGTGTTTTGAATAAATTTAGTTTTGTCAGAAGTAGCTTGTGGTGGAAACTTACCAGCTACTGTTCTGGTTAAGAACCTTGAAATTGTATCATGCCATAGAATTTGGTTTGAGCTGATATTTTTGCTCCTACTGTTGCTTTCTTTGTTTGGCAAACAATTTTGCCCTTTTTTTTTTCCTCTGCGGTTTTGATTTTCCTTTATCTGATTGCTGAACTCCAATACATGGCCTCCTGTAGAAATGCTATAGCACTGTCAATTACTAAGCAGTGATGGCTGACCAAATAAACTGTACCAATGAGCTCCAAGTTTGGTGCTAGAAAAACTTGGCGTAAACTGAAATCCTCAGTTTATTTTACTCCTTTTGCTGGCATTGCTTCTTTTCCTCTACATCACCTTTTATCATTGTATTACTTGATTAGTGTTGTCTTGGTTTTCAGATACGTGGAGAGCTGCCTTTCCAAAAATGCAAGACTGCATTGGATTCTGTGCAGTTTGAGGAAGATCCATATGGTGATGAGATGGGGTCCATTTTAGCTGATATTGTAGCTCAATTTGCACAAGATGTAAGATGCCAAGCCCAGTTTTTTTCTCTTTCCCTTTTTTCCACATACTACAAGTAGTAAAGGTGCAACTGCAGCACCTCATATGGATGCAAATGAAAATAACTGCACGAAAAATAGTTCATTTATCCTAATTGTATTGCTCAGCCCTTTTAAGAACTTAATTATGCTCCAATCTTAGCAATCAAGTGATCTTTCTCCCAACTTTTGCCCAGCTACATGTCATTTGTGCAATTGAGTATTGATTTAACTTAATTTGCGGACACCTTTTCCTCAGTTGTGAATTACCACCAAACATAGCCAGGAATAATTAATTTAGTAGATATAGTGGGGTTATCTGCATTTAGTTGAGGGCTAAAATGGCCTAAGAGGGAATTTTTTGGTTTAGATTTACCGCCATAAGGACAAAATAATGGTCCTGGACATTGCTGGCTGGTATGTACTTCTATTAGTATGTTAGTGCTTATACCAGACTGATTGAAATTGCCCCCCACCCCCAAATGTTTAATGAAGCTTTCATTACCTCCATTACTGCAGTCATATCTAATATATAATTTTATTAATGTTCAGCTAACAATATCCGGGGATTATCGCGCTCGTCTTGTCAAAATGGTAAATGAAATTTTGCATTTTTTTGTTTGTAATAAATATTTTTTATTGGTCAGATTTCAGATAATCTTTAATGCAATACCATAATTCTGCCTTAAAAACAAATTTCTGCTTGTACGCATTAAACCCGATGAAGACATGATCTACTCATGCCAGCCATGTTGTGCCAGCATGTATCAACATCATCTCCTTTTAAATAGTTTTTCTACTTATGTCATTTTAGACAAAGGCGCTAGTGGAGGCTTTATTGCTCCCAGCTAGGCTTCTTCAAGAGAGGTGTGAGGTGAAGCTCTCTTTTAGCACTTAAGTTTTTTTGTTAAATCTTCTTTAATCTATCAATTACTTCACTACGTCGCATTTGCATTTTTTCATTAGTTGTGTAATTGCAATACAATTTAGCCCAAATGATTTCTATATTGTTCTCAAGTATGTAACTAATCATCAACTTAAATCAACCTAGCCGCAATTTGTCATCAATCCTATAACTGGACCCTCAAATGTTAAAAATTGATCAAAAGCAACACAACCATTTTCTGGACGCTGCCTGCAGATAATATAACCTGACTAAAAATGCCACTGATATTGAAGATTGTTATCTACTTGATTTGCTTTTGATCAGTAGCAAAAGTAAAAATTGCTAAATATTTTCTATCAGGAAGAGTTTTTATTTGAGGCTGAGCTCAGTAGGATGAAGCCACAAGAATTAAAGAGTAAAGAGGTATGTGGCTGGCTCTAGAGCTGTTAAGGATCTTTATATCATTATATCAAAAAAATCCCGAATTAAGAAAATCAAGAGCTATCTGTCTGGTTATTACAGTGTTGGGTTAAACTGGGACAATAGCTGACCGGTATATTGTTGTTTCTGAATTGGGAATTTAAGCCCTTATTTTGCCAAGTCAGCCCAAAATTGTTCAATGAGTCTAATCTTTTAGTCCAATGTTGTACTCTCATGATCAATTTAACCTTAGCTGTGTGATTAGACGCCAATAGGAGACTAAACCAAAATGTGCGTGTACTGAAGAAAGGGTGTAAATTGTGGTTAATTTGGTAACTGTATCGATTTAAGTGCTAGAAGGATCTGTATCGGTGTATATCTTCATCTCTGCATCTTTTCTTGGTATGGTACTTAATTCTTGCAGGATTTCAAAACATTTTACTATTTTCAGGTCAGAGTAAACACACGGCTTCTTTATCAACAAACAAAGTTCAACCTCCTAAGGGAAGAGAGCGAGGGTTATGCCAAACTGGTGTGTATTAATTCTTTTTAAATTTTAGAGAACAAATAAGGAAATAGCACCTTTTCTTTGCAAATGAGACAAAACATTTTCTGGTATTTGCCTAACATACCAAACACCACTTCTGATGTCTGCCTTTATCCGTTATGAATATTCTTTCTATAAGCCCAAATTTGAACGGGAAAAGCTATGAGGATTTAAATGCCTTTTTGAGGTTCTGTTGACCAGTTAAGAAGAAATTTGCCTGAATAAATATGACAACACGGAGGCAAGTTAACACAGTCAATTTGCGCCTGGATTGAGCCTGAAATTAGGGTTTTGAGTGTTATTAGCATATGATCAATTTGCAGGGTTTTAATTGCAATGATGAGAATTTAATGTTGTCTCTCTACTAAAGAATCACCCAACCTATTTTACACTGACTGCCCCAGAAGTTCACATGACTCATATGTTAGTTATTGTTTTTATCTCCCTTTTAGTAACTCACCATGTTTTGCACTTGAGCATGTAGGTAACTTTACTCTGTCAAGGCAGTTTAGATTCGACAAGCAATAATTCACTGGCTGTCACAATCAGCATTATAAAGGTTAAAGTCTTAGCCAAGTATCATGCTTTAGTTCAATTTTTTGTGCATCTATTTAATTTTTATGCATCTAACACAATTATAATCTTTCACCTGCAGTCATTGATTGGACATTTTGATTTGGATCCAAATCGAGTATTTGACATTGTAAGTCATACTCATGCCTCATAGTTCAATTTTGGGGTGTGTTATAGTTGTTATAGTACTTGCCTACTTTAGGTCTCCATATTGTTGTTTTGCCATATCTCTAGACTCGAACATCAATGCTTCCCGTACACCTAACAGAAACCAGGAAAGCAACAATAAAAAGAAAATTGCAACAAACACCAGATCAAGAAGGGTTTCTTACATTGCAAGTGCTGGTTAGATGAAAGTAATATCTTCATTTTTTGTTCCTTTATTTTTTTCAAACTAAATTGCAATAAAGCTGAATATATTTTAGGTGCTTGACTGCTTCGAACTATATCCGGAGAAGAAAATATTTTATGATCTTGTACCTATATTTCCAAAGGTATGTAGATTGTTTATTAACCAATTACTGCGGGAGGTCATGTTTCATGAAAACCCTGTAGAAATGTTAAGCTTTTCGCCTGATCCCATTATGGAAATACTACAATTTGTATTTTCCCTAACAGCAGATGATTTGGTCCATGATAATAAAATAATTGTATATTTGCTGATATGACCCTTTTATATTATAATTTTGATTTTTGAGGCATTACTACTGCTAATAGTTCTGTTGCTTCTGCTATCACTGATAAATATCTATGTGGATGTTGTTGAATTTGACAGTCGCATGCTGCTCAAATACTGGGTTTTAAGTTCCAATATTACCAGAGGATGGAGGTCACTACTCCGGTTCCTTCTTCTCTTTTTGATCTTGCTGCATTGATGGTTAAGGAGAACTTTGTCGATCTTGATAGCATGTAAGGCTCTCTCTCTCTCGCCCAAACCCCCCCCCTCAAAACTGAAATGATGACAACCAGAAAACAAAGCAAGGAAATTAGATTCAGTCATTGTAGATATGTTACTGTTTCTCTTATGACCGGCATGATATCTACTTATGCTGGTATCACAACTGATAAACATGTGCTCCATGTCCATAAGTGATACCTGTAACAGCCCTGCAGAACCAGGGGTGGAGGCAGACTTTCAAGTTATGGGGGTCAAGTGGTGATTTTATAAAATTATCGAGGGTCAATTTACAGTATCCACAGCATTTTTTTCTAAAATATATTGCAAAATCATGGAATTTGAAAAATAAATGGGGGTCAATTGAACCCCATTCTTTACATGTGGCTCCGGCTCTGTGCAGAACCTTATAAGCCCTTGATTATTATGTGTATTTACTTTTTTCCTTTGGTGTCCCAGATATCCACATCTTCTTCCTCAGGACGAAGATGCATTCGCTCATTACGAAGGGTTTCTCTCAAAAAGGATTGATGAGGTTTACATTGTTTTTATTGTTGAAGCTTTTCATTTAGTTTTCTTTTCTCTTGGGATTTCAGCACTCCGGGGGTCTGATATCAGGATAAACTGGTATATGTCGGCTTCTCTTCTTGTTAATGGCCTACTTTAAGCTCTTTGTTTTTTAGAGTTGATGGTTATTGAGGAAAAATTAGCAAATTTAGGTTAATTGTAGGTAAAATAATAATGAGGAGCGAATAGTAATCCATTACTAACGACTTTCTGTACTGTGTGCTGCTAGAAAATTATTATTTGTGTGTGTGGGGGGGGGGGGGGGGGGGGGTTGTGTTGAAGAAAAAAATGCAATGTATGGCATGAAGGCCTGAATCCTTTTTGTCCCTTTTTAAAAATTTCAGGCTAATAAGATCGGTAGAATAAATCTGGCTGCAACAGGAAAGGACCTGATGGAAACTGAAGAAAAGCAAGATGTGAGCGTTGACTTCTGTGCAGTGTGGGACCTGGAATTGGATGTGCTAGCCGAGCGGGCCCCTGAGGTTGGGACCAATCAGAAGCTTGGCTTGCTTATTGGCTTCCTCTCTGTTCACGACTGGTACCTTTTCTTCTCAATTCACCCATTCTCTTTAGGGAAGTTCCAACTGCACCCTGCAAAATCAGAATTGTTGAAGTATTTTGGTAGTATCTTGATATAATGGAAAGGTATGGCTGTTGTGGGACATTCCTGACTTAAATATAAGTGGAAGAGTACATGTGATGTCCAAGAGCCAAAAAAAAAATAAAAATAGCATGTAGGATATCCGTATTATAATCATCTTTCCTCTGATTTTGAGTTAATTTTTTCAGGTATCATGCGCAGATACTTTTTGAACG
The DNA here is from genome assembly GCA_964058825.1 of Carex arenaria. Lineage (NCBI taxonomy): Eukaryota > Viridiplantae > Streptophyta > Magnoliopsida > Poales > Cyperaceae > Carex > Carex arenaria. Next base: position 96,025 of record CAXKVW010000765.1, read on the forward strand.
GCTGTCTCCTATGAACCCAGTTGAGCATGTTGAGATTTGCAAGGGTTTATTCAGGTAATCTTGGTTTACATTTACATTCAACCATCATTCTATTTGATGGTAGATTACTACGAGAGTTGTCAGAATTAGTTTAACTGGTAAGTGTCTATATGGAATCACTGTTGTTGGTCGACACATTTCAGTTTCAACTGGTATTTACTAAAAGCAGACCTGACTGGTATGGAACTTTGTTGGGGTAGTTTGATCTGAATATTTTCGAGCATCGTTTAATCCTATTCCATTTGTAGATGGAAAATCAAATTGGTAGATGCCTGAAAAAAAAAAAAAAAAGCCAAGGCAGTAGCTGGCACCATGGTGTGTTAAAGACCTTGCCAAACATTGACCACCAAAACAAGAATTAATAACTGAAAAGAGATGAACATGCAGTAAGAATGTAATAATGCAACTTTTGACCCTCTTTGTTTTGCAGGGTGATTGAGAAGACAATGTCAAGTGCATATGGCATAGTTAGTAAAAGTTACCAAGAAGCTCCTCCTGGTAAGTCTGGAAATTTTGATGATGCAATGGAAGTGGACTCCCCAGCAACCTCGAGCACATCAATCAAACTCCCACGGGAGTTTTTTCAGATGCTTACAGTTGTAGGCCCATATCTCCACCGTGATACAGCGCTGCTTCAAAAGGTGAAACTTTGTTCTATTTGGTTTGATGAAAATTTCCCTTGAATGAGTTGGTTTCCAGTAAGGTAATGTTGCAATTGCGCCTGTGAGATTACCAGTTCATGTTCCAGAGGGCATATTTGGTGCTTGGTACTGAACGGCTGCCGCACACAGCTGTTGATGTATTTAGAGCCTCAATGAAGCTGTGGTCCAATCTAGAAGCTAAGCAAAAACATAAGCAAACAAAAGAGAATGAAAAGAGTATATTCAAATGCTTTTGTTCTGAAAGAATGCTTGAATGACATGTCGCTGTTGTTAACTCACTTAGTCAAATGGTTCCTAAAATCAGTGAGGCGGTCCTTTTTGGAATGCACTTGTCATATTCTGATGTTTTGGTTGGTATATACTAGCACAGGATTTGATTAGCAAAAGTAGAATTCTGAAACTAAGAGGTCATTTAAGGGTTTGTGGGGTATGCTGTGCCTGTACTCCTGATGCTTATTGAGTTGGGACATTTCGTATATTTCTCGTGAATTTGTCGTTTATCAATATCTTAAGTTCTTTTTATGCACAGGTATGCAGAGTGCTGAGGGGCTATTACACGTCTATGAGAGATGATGCTACAAAGGCAAACTCAACAGAGTTGGATGAATCGAGGAGATATAAGGAGGCTAGGTTAAGGGTTGAGGATGCTATTGGTTCGTGCCTTCTCCCTTCTTTGCAGTTAATACCTGCTAACCCGGCTATTGGATATGAGATATGGGATGTGCTTTCCCTCCTTCCTTATGAGGTAGTATCATTATTATCATTGCATCACCATCCTCCTCATACACAGCCACATAATGAGAAATATCATGCATATCCCCACAAAAGTTGGAAAGGTTGCACATAACTCCACAATATATCAAGAATAATCACTTTATTGTTGGGGTAAAAGCAGATAAGGAAATTTCTTGTAAGAATAAATTAGAGTGCAATGGTTATATATCTATGGATAACATTTCATCTTAATGAAATGTATATGATATTTCTTGTTTGCGTCTTTTGCATGATATTAGGTTTTGTTCTGTTTCTCATTAACCTTTAAAGCCTAATCTTCTGACTTTTTGTATATAGGTGCGGTATCGATTGTATGGCGAGTGGGAAAAAGACGATGAACGAAATCCTCTGGTTGTTTCTGCACGGCAACTAGCAAAGGTTTCAAGTCTTATTCTAAATGACGGTTTTTGTGAATAAGTATACTTATGTAATATCTTATAGTTTACCATTGTGGCGTAACTATATTATTTCGTGGGTGTTAGAAATTATACCTTTATGCACTCAGGACTTCATTTATACAAGTTTATGTTGACATGTTGAATGATTGTGTTGTTGTCTAGAAATTTGTTTGATTGGCCTCATGCAATTATGCATAGTCAAAGGTGTCATGTATCTGACATCTCTTCTAAACAGAATGAAACATGTCATAACTGGAAGTTTCTGTGATTTTTGTCTCCCTTAATATGTAACAGCTGGACACTAGAAGAATACTGAAGAGGCTAGCTAAAGAGAATTTGAAGCAGCTAGGTCGTATGGTTGCTAAGCTTGCTCATGCCAATCCCATGACTGTGCTACGTACCATTGTGCAACAGGTTACAACAATGTTGGAATTTTACATTGACGTCCCTTGTATATCTTTAATAGACTTGCGAACCTCTTTCAAAGGAGTCTTGTTCGCATTCTTGTGTTTGTTCCTTACCAACTGCAACTAATCCCAACATATGCTCAGTTTGACCTAATTTAATTGTGTTATCGTGCCTTGATTTAACCTGATTTTTTCTCACTTAACTGTGGAAATATGCCTCATTTTGCTGGCTTGACCAATTTTAACCTAAGTTAACCTGCAGCTCTGTAGAAGCATCTGTTAAGGTTCATTTCTCATCAATTTAATCAGTCTTATTCAAGCCTTTATATGAAATTGAGTCACACTGATGATTTAGTCCTTGCCCTGCATATTTTGAAAAATTAAAATTTGCTCCTTTTTATAGATTGAAGCGTACAAAGATATGATAATGCCCGTGGTAGATGCTTTCAAGTATCTCACTCAGGTATTTAACACAAACCATTCGTTACTTCTTTTATACGGATTCCAATTACTACTGTACCTTAGAAGCGAATAATGTGATCTGTCTTCTGGGGTTATTAATCTGAGTTGTTCACCTACAAATATTTTGGTCTTTTGGTCTTGCTTTACCTGATCTCAACTTGTTGGCCATTTGGGTGTGCTACAGCTTACTGCTCTGGTTGGTATACGTAGAACTTGCTATTTTTTTTTTTTCTGAGTTCCTTTCTTTTAATTTATATTTCAGTGGGAGTATGACATTCTGGAGTATGTGGTGATAGAAAGGTTGGCTCAAGGAGGGCGTGATAAGTTAAAAGAAGATGGTCTCAATTTCTCGGATTGGCTTCAATCTCTTGCTTCTTTCTGGGGTTCCTTGTATGTTAGTTATTTTTTCATCTATCCACATGAGTTTGATATACACCCACAAGGAGAACTGGAATTTCAATGTACTTGTGCAAAACAAAATTTGATCTGGAAATCTCTAGAAAAGAAGGAAATGTTTTTCTCCTGTCTGTAAATTATCTTTGGAAAATCTTTAAATTGTATCTCCTTTCTCTGATGTTTCTTGAGGGAAAAACTGTGATGAAGATACTTCTGTTATCTCAAGTAAAATATTTCGCTGATACTTGTCATGATAAAAGGGACAGAGGAGATGCTACATGAAAACACTCTGTCCAGCACTATGTTTCATACCTATAATGGTATTTGAACAAGTGGTAGGCTAAGGTGCTTTGGCTCATTATTTCATTTTTGAAATTTTAATAGGGGATGTGAGCCACTTAACGAGCTCTACGATATCTAAACTTGTATAAAACCATACTTCGTATCTTTCAGATTATATCAACTATTTTATTGGTTCAAAAGAAAACTCTTGCTATTGATGGTTTGAAATTTCTGAAATCAATGAATTTTCTTCCTTCCAAAAACATAGTGAGATAAATCTAAAAAATATAAAATGTGTTGCTCTACAAGATTTTGATTTGTAAATCACATTCAATGGCTCTGACGGGCCATTAATTTTCGAAATAACAAGGTTTGGAGCCGAAGCACCTTAGACTACCTGATTATATCAAACCAAGTATTGGAATTTTTGTTATGTACTTCCAGAATCTGTCCGCAATAGTAGTTGCATACAAAAGACCACACAAGGAAAAGCAATTGGTTAGAGTTTGGTGTTCAGTTGTCTATGCTGGAACTTGTATTTGAATTTCATGTTCACCTGTCACATGTGGGCATATTATAGGTGCAAAAAGTACCCTTCAATGGAGCTGAGAGGCCTTTTTCAGTACCTTATCAACCAGCTTAAGAAGGGCTCTGGCACTGAGCTTGTTCTTCTTGAGGTGCATTTTTCATTAAAATTTCCTGTCATGGGGACTTCTGAATTTTTTTCTTCTGTTCTATTAGAATTGCAACTCCAATATGAGTGTTGACTGTTGGGTCTCAGAGCCAGCTGGAATTAAGGAGTGTTAAACTCCTATTTAATTACTTGTTTTTCTTTCGTTATTTCATTTTTCTTTATACGCAATCTCTTAAATAATGAACTTGCAGGAATTAATAGAGCAAATGGCAAATGTGCATTACACTGAGAACATCACAGAGGAGCAACTTGACGCTTTGGCTGGGAGTGAGACCTTGCGATTACAATCTACCCTTTACGGTAGCACTCGAAATAACAAGGTTTGGTCATTATAACTTAAAATCGGTCTTATTTTATGTATATATTTCCCAACAAATTAACCATCTTATTTATTCTAGTGCTAACACATTAAGTCTTAAAGATGGGGAAAAACAATACAGTACTGTGTAAGCATGTCATTTTAGCCAACAAGAGAAAGGAAAAAAAAGAAAGAAAAATACCTAAATACCAAGAGTACCTCAAGTGATGGTACTTAAATTTGTTTTATCATTGTTTCTTTTAATACTAGATGAACTGACCAGATTGTTTTTTTCTTTTTCCATGTCTAAGCAAAGAAAGTTTTCTTAGAAAAATGAGAAAAAAAAATAGTTTAGCGTTTGTATGTGCATTTTTGGCCCCTTGTACTTTATTTACATGCAAATAAAGTAAATGCTAAAGCACACAAGTTACTCTTCTCGAACAGGTATTGAGTAAATCGACAAACAGGTTGCGAGACTCGTTGTTATCAAAGGATGACCCTAAGCTTGCTATTCCCCTCTTGATGCTTATTGCCCAGTACCGTTCCATGTACGACATCCCATTTTCTTCTATCTTCTGTAATTTCTTCATTTTGTTTTAATAGGAAGCTGTTACTTCATATTTAGTTCTATGAAGATCAGAAATAATTGAGAATATCTTAAACCTAATAATTGACCTCATATTTGTATTTAAATTTGCAATTTGCTATGAATAGACAGTATTTGCAAATGACAATTAACATTTCTTTTACTAAAAGACCAATACCTGATGCCTGATTAATTGCAAATAACACATGGCGTTTTGGTTATTTGCAAGTACCTGTCATTCATTAAATTACTTGATAGTTCTTAACCAGTTAATATGAATCTGCCTGGCTTGGTGTAAGATAATAAATTGTTAGTTGCTCCATGCAAATATAGAAAGTATTGGGTTGCTATTAACATGTTGTTGACCCATGTACAATTAGATATAGGGTGCAATTGCAGAAAATGAATAATCTTACATTTGTGGGTATGATAAATTTTTAGATGCTCCTTGAAAATATAGGAAGTATTGGGCTGCTATTTGCAAATACAGTCATATATAGGGTGCAATTTGTACAAAAAGAATAATCTCACATTTATTTGGTGAAGTACAGCTGTATGAGACTCAGATGCTTTCTTTTGTCCGGACTTGTTCATTTTTCCATTTTTCACATTTATTTTGTCCAGACTCACATTTATTTGGATGTTTGTTTTTCTATATGGCGTTAGGGTTATCATAAAAGCTGATGCACCTTACATAAAAATGGTAAGCGAGCAGTTCGACAGGTGTCATGGTACACTCCTACAGTACGTGGATTTCCTCTCCAGTGCGATATCTCCAGTAACGGCTTATGCACAGTTCATTCCATCTCTCAATGAACTTGTTCACAAATACCATCTTGAACCTGAGGTAACAATATTTTTTGTAGTCACCTTTTATAGCTTTCATGCTTTATTATTGGCACAATTATTGAATTTAAAACTTGATAGTTTGCTTTCCTCCAGAATGCCATATGAACTAATATAGAAGTACTGATCAGATTATAACGTTTTACGGAGGTATACATGTAGTCTCAAGTACCAGACCTCCAAAAATCCCCACTAAAATGTTAATTCTTGAGAATATTAGTTAGTAAAGGGGTAGACTTGGAGGATGTTCCTGCTGGTAATAGTGTAATCTATGCATTTATGTCCAGGTGGCATTTCTGATATATCGTCCAGTGATGAGGCTCTTTAAGGACCCAGGTGGCGAAGGAGTTTGCTGGCCACTTGATGCCGGCGAGGAGGTTGATTCAGAAAAGGGATTGTTAGATTTCGTTTTACATCTTGATTCGTCCCAAGAGCCTGTCAGGTACATATTTAGCTGGAAGTTTTTCATTTTAAACCTAGAAACCTTAATTTGACCACTGATACATTTGGAAAGTTACCCCCTATGTACTTTTTTCAGAAAAAAAAAAAACTAAAATGTATGCAAGTAAGCAGTTTCTTGCCCCAAAATATATTAAGAGAGAACTAGGAGAAAAGAGTTCTATTCATAACTTTACTGGACTTGGCTGGTATTGACACTGGTTGTATATTGTTGACCCATTTTGAGTGAAGCACTTGTTCATTTACAAGACCCAGACTAAATGGAGTTAGAATTAAGTAAAGAAAACAAAAGGACAGTTCTTTTCAGTACCGGCACTTTCCTGGCTTTTCACCACACCAACTTACCAAACCGAAAATGTCTGGACATTACTAAAATAATTTCCACATTTTTTACTTTGCCCAGATGGTCAGAACTCCTAAACACTGTTGAGTCAATGGTTCCTTCAAAATCGTGGAAGAGCCTCTCACCTGACCTGTATACAACTTTCTGGGGTCTAACCTTGTATGACCTCTACGTACCAAAAAAGAGGTATGAGGCTGAGATAGGAAAACAACATGTTGCCCTGAAAGCTCTAGAAGAGCTCTCAGACACATCCAGTTTTGCGATCTCCAAGCGCAAGAAAGACAAGGAAAAGATTCAAGAACTTCTTGACAGGTATGGATATTGTTGGTATCAGAAGTGATCATTGCTGTTGTGTGACTTGTTATAAGTGGATAAGATCAGTGATTTTGCAGTCTATCATTCTTGGTCACTCAATTCTGATTTATCCTATTCTAGTCACTGAACTGCACTTTTATTTAGAGTAGCCACTGTTTCCATTTTAAATTCAAAATTTATGCAAATTTTATATAGAATTTTCAGTTGTCTTCTAAACTTATAATTAGTCATACTATTCACATGTAATCTCACCATGTAGTATTGATCTGCAAAAAATTTAAAATTTTCAAAATCCATATAATTGCACCATATGGTTTTCTCAAAAACTGTCATTATAAAGCAATTAGTTTGTTGCATTATAGTTGAGAGTTTCAATTGGCTGATGAATTATTCAATAATGTGCAAGTTTAATTTTGAACATAATTAGCAATCAATTTGGACAACAATTAAGGTTCAGTAGCTAAAATTCAATTAATGAAATGAGTGATGTTCGGAGAATAAAGTTAAAAAACCTCCCATAATTTACCCTAAACATTTACAATGCTTTTGGTCTTGAACTTGACAAGTCTTATATAGGTTATTGACTCTCTTGAGTGCAGGCATTCATTTTTTTAGCTTTTGACCTTTTCTTGCGTGACGCAAGTCTCAGATTGAATTCTGGCATTAAGCTTCTTGTTTCTTTGGTTACTAGAAAGCTTTAAATTTGATCTTACCAATTAGCACCTGTCATTTAACGAATTAGCACAACTCATGGATCTTGGTTTAATATCTCAAATGGCGATGTACTAGCTAACTAGGCTGGCCTCCAACCGGTTACAAAACAAAGCCCCCTACCGGCACTGTTTTGGATGTGAAAGTTGTCAATCTTCTTTGTTTACTGAAGAAATGTTATGATGCTTGGTTAACAACCAGTATGCTTATTCATAAATAAAACAGGCTCGCATCAGAGTATCGGAAGCACGAGAAACACGTGGAGTCGGTGCGACAGAGGATGGCTCTGGAGAAGGACAGGTGGCTGTCCCAGTGCCCTGAACCCGTAAAAACCAACATGGAGTTCCTGCAGCGTTGTGTTTTCCCGCGTCTGATATTCAGTGCAAGTGATGCAGCCTACTGCGCTGCCTTTGTCCGTATGCTGCACACTCTGGGGACGCCTTTCTTCAATACCTTTGAACATATTAACCTCTTGATTTGCAAGTTACTCCAGCCAATGATTTGCTGCTGCACGGAGCTTGAGGCAGGTCGGTTTGGGCGTTTCCTGTGTGAGACTCTCAGGATGGCCTATGATTGGAAGGTATTTTCTTTTTCAAAACTAAAATTTGGCTGGAATATACTGATACTGGTTTACTGTTACGATTTCACACTGGAATTTCAAATTTGCAATGATGTTTTATCAGCCTGAGCAGCCTCCATGTTAGCCAAGTACATCAGAACAGCAATGTTAGATTAAAAATCAAATTAGTACCGATACTTGTTCTAATATATTTCACATCTATAAGGAATCTAGAACAAAATAGTAGATGTAATCTAATCCTAGATTGGTTTCTGGTCAGCTCTGATATTTTCTTTTGTAATTCTTAACAGAAAGACGAGTCGTTATATGAAAGGGAATGTGCCAACATGCCAGGATTTGCCTTGTTTTACAGAAATCCGAACAGTCAGCGTGTCTCCTTCGCACAGTTCGTCAGGGTCTGTTTTTCTTCCATATGAAAGATGTTTGTTAACTTTTAAGAACCGTTTGTGGTTCACAGAATCACACATTTGGCCCAGTTTCTGACCACATTTTAGTCATGAATTTTGCTTGTGTCCAATTGCTTGATAGTAAGTTGGTCCCTATTGACATGAGCCTTTATTTCATATTTTTAATTTTGTAACATGGCTGGTTTTAACAGGTGCACATTAAGTGGAGTCAAAAGATTACAAGGGTGCTGGCACAATGCCTAGAGTCAACTGAATACATGGAGATCCGTAATGCTTTGATTGTGCTGACAAAAATCTCATCTGTCTTCCCAGTTACGAAAAAGAGTGGCGTCAACATCGAAAAACGTGTTAACAAAATTAAAACCGATGAGAGAGAAGACCTCAAGGTTTTGGCTACCGGCGTGGCTGCCACACTCGCTTCTCGCAAGGTCAGACCCTAAGTCTAACATTAAAAGTGGAAGATTGTGTTGCATCTTTTTGTGTTTGGGATCATT